>SJYC01104200.1:0-16243 GCA_006408675.1 Madoqua kirkii | reverse complement strand
CTGCTAAGTCACTTCAGTGGTGTTCAACTCTGTGTGACCCTATAGACAGCAGCCCACCAGGCTCCCCCGTTCCTGGGATTCTCCAGGCAAGAACACTGGAGTTGTGTGGTAGTTTGAGCATTCTTTGGCATTGCCTTTCTTTGGGATTGCAATGAAAACTGACCTTTTCCAGTCCTGTGGCCATTGCTTCTCCAGATTTGCTGTCATACTGAGTGCAGCACTTTCATAGCATCATCTTTCAGGATTTGAAATAGCTCCACTGGAATTCCGTCACCTCCACTAGCTTTGTTTATAGTGATGCTTTCTAAGGCCCACTTGACTTCACATTCCAGGATGTCTGGCTCTAGATGAGTGATCATACCATCATGATTATCTGGGTCGTGAAGCTCTTTTTTGTACAGTTCTTCTGTGTATTCTTGCCACCTCTTCTTAATATCTTCTGCTTCTGTTAGGTCCATACCATTTTTGCCCTTTATCGAGTCCATCTTTGCATGAAATGTTCCCTTGGTATCTCTGATTTTCTTGAAGAGATCTCTAGTCTTTCCCATTCTGTTCTTTTCCTCTATTTCTTTGTATTGATTGCTGAAGAAGGCTTTCTCATCTCTTCTTGCTATTCTTTGGAACTCTGCATTCAGATGCTTATATTTTTCCTTTTCTCCTTTGCTTTTCACCTCTCTTCTTTTCACACCTATTTGTAAGGCCTCCCCAGATAGCCATTTTGCTTTTTTGCGTTTCTTTTCCATGGGGATGGTCTTGATCCCTGCCTCCTGTACAATGTCATGAATCTCATTCCATAGTTCATCAGGCACTCTATCTATTAGATCTAGGCCCTTAAATCTATTTCTCACTTCCACTGTATAATCCTAAGGGATTTGATTTAGGTCATACCTGAATGGTCTAGCGGTTTTCCCTACTTTCTTCAATTTAAGTCTGAATTTGGTAATAAGGAGTTCATGATCTGAGCCACAGTCAGCTCCTGGTTTTGTTTTTGCTGACTGTATAGAGCTTCTCCATCTTTGGCTGCAAAGAATATAGTCAATCTGATTTTGGTGTTGACCATCTGGTGATGTCCATGTGTAGAGTCTATTTCACAAAGCATTGCTTCAGATCAAGGAAGTCACTTTGCAGCAAAAGAAGGGCAACAGTGGGCCTGTGCAAATGGAATGTATTGGTCTTACCATATTTCTCACCGTGATGAAGCAGCTGGCTTGATCAAATGGTGTAATGGTCTTTTGAAGATTTAGTTACAGTGCCAGCAAGGGTGCAATACCTTGCAGAGCAGTAGCAAGGCTCTCCATAATGCTATGGTACTTTAGCACTAAGGTTATGTCCAGCTCTTGTGACCCCATGGATTGGAGCCCACCAGTCTCCTCTGTTCATGGGATTTCCCAGGCCAGAATACTAGAGTGGCTTGATCTCCAGGGGATCATCCTGCCCCAGGGATCAAATCCACATTTCCTGTGTCTCCTACATTGCAGGCAGATTCTTTACCTGCTGAGCCCTCAGGGAAGCTCCTCCATAATGCTACATAAGCTCTAAATCAACATCCAGTATATGGTGCTGTTTCTCCCAAAGCCAAGATTCACAGGTCCAGAAGTCAAGGAGTACAAATGGTCGTGGGTCCATTCAATATTACCCTTGGTACCTACCAGTAAAATTTTTGTTGTGTGTTCTTGAGACTATATACTCTGCTAGACTGAAGGTCTTAGTCCCAGAGGAAGGAATGCTTTCACCAGGAGACAACAATTATTCCACTGACCAGGAAGTTAATAATGCTGCCACCCCACTGGCCACTTTTGGCTCCTCATGCTTCTGAATTTCGTGGGTCCATTCAATATTACCCTTGGTACCTACCAGTAAAATTTTTGTTGTGTGTTCTTGAGACTATATACTCTGCTAGACTGAAGGTCTTAGTCCCAGAGGAAGGAATGCTTTCACCAGGAGACAACAATTATTCCACTGACCAGGAAGTTAATAATGCTGCCACCCCACTGGCCACTTTTGGCTCCTCATGCTTCTGAATCAACAAAGAAGGGAATTTCAATGTAAGCTTGGGAAACATCTCACACCAAGAGGAAATTGAACTACTCTACAATGGAAGCAAGGAAGAGTAAGTCTTGAATACAGTCAGTCTCTTAGGGTGACACTGAGCATGTGATTAAAGTCAATGGAAAACTACACTACCCAAATCCAGGCAGGACCAGTAATGGTCAAGACCCTTCAGGAATGAAGGTTTGGATTACCCTATTGGTTAAAGAGCCACGATCAGCTGAGGTGCTTGGTGAAGAAAAGGGAATACAGAAGGAAAAAGTAGTTATAAATACTAGCTAAAACTAAGTGGCCAGTTGCAGACATTAGGGCTGTTTCTCATATATATATATATACACACAGGCAAGCTTGCTCCCCTTCCTCTCTTAGTTCCTCATCATGTTAGGTAAAATATATTGCTGTTGTTGCTTAGTCACTCAGTTGTATCTGACTCTTTGCAACCCCATGGACTGCAGCATGCCAGTCTTCCCTGTTCTTCACTGTCCCCCAGAGGTAGTTCAAACTCATGTCCATTGAGTCAGTGATGCCGTGAAACCATCTTGTCCCCTGTCCTCCCCTCTCCTCCTGCCTTCAGTCTTTCCCAGCATCAGGGTCAGCTCTTTGCATCAGGTGGCCAAAGTATTGGAGCTTCAGCTTCAGCATCAGTCCTTCCAATGAATATTCAGGACTGATTTCCTTTACAATTGACTGAATTGATCTCCTTGGAGTACAAGGGACTCTCAAGAGTCTTCCCAAACACCAAAGTTCAAAAGCATCAATCCTTGGGTGCTCAGGTTTCTTTATGGTCCAACTCTCACTTCCGTACATGACCACTGGAAAAATCATAGCTTTGACTAGACAGACCTTTGTCGGCAAAATGATGTCTCTGCTTTTTAATACGCTGTCTAGGTTGGTCATAGCTTTTCTTCCAAGAGCAAGTGTCTTTTAATTTCATGGCTGCAGTCACCACCTGCAGTGATTTTGGAGCCCCCCAAAATAAAGTGTCTGTCTCCATTGTTTCCCCATCTGTTTGTCATGAAGTGATGGGACCAAGATGCCATGATCTTGTTTTTCTGAATGTTGAGTTTTAAGCCAGGTTTTTCACTCTCCTCTTTCACTTTCATCAAGAGGCTGTTTAGTTCCTCAAAATAGGCTGCCTTTATAACATATACTTAAGTATTAACATCATCATATAAGCTATAGATTATTAAAGAGAAGACTATCACTCAAGAACTCGACCTACTTTATTGGTGAAACAGTCAGTGCATTTTCAGTTGTACACAGGATCCTGCTTGTACTTAATCACTCAGCCATTTCTGACTCTTTGCAACCCCACGGACTGCAGCCTCCCAGGCTACTCTGTGCATAGGGATTTTCTAGGCAGGAATACCGGGGTGGGTTGCCTTTCCCTCCTCCAGGGAATCTTCCCAACCCAGGGATCGAACCCTGGTGTCCTGCATTGTAGGCAGATTCTTTACTAACAGAGTTGCCAGGGAAGCCTGTACACAGGATAGTTGTGGCATAATAGCCAGAATTGTGGTCTTATTAATCTCATTGGTTGCATATTAAGTATGATTTAAGGAGATGAGTGTGGGTGCCAAGTTAACAAAAGGAAATGTGAAGAGTAATTGTATGTGGCAGTTTGAGTGAGCCATGGGTGCCTAGATTCTATCTCATTGAGGGGGGATTATTTTGAGTATGTTTCTGGATAAGATTAGCTCTTGAATCAGCAAATCTAACAAAGTAAACGGCCCTGCCCAATGTGGTTAGGCATCATCCAGTCTGCTGAGGGCTGTTTAGAACAAAATGTGGATGGAGGAAAAATTTGCCTCTTTTTCCTGCCTCACCAGTTGAGCTGTGACATCTCATCTCCAGCATCAGTCTGAATTCACATCATTATTTATTCTGGTTCTCAGTCCTTCATACTTGGACTGAAATAGATGATCAGCTTCCCTAGCTCTCCATCATGCAAATGGCATATTGTTGTACTTCTCGGTCTCCATATCACATAAGCCAATTCCTCATAATAAATCACACAAGTATACAAATACACACGCACACATATCCTATTGGTTCCGTTTCTATGGAAAACCCAATACTAGGTTTATCTCCTAAACATTTCTAATTCATTTCTGGAATGAAATCAGGAAAAAGTGCTTTTTTAGGAGCACACCAAGTGATGGTCATGATAAGAAAAGTTCCAAAGCGCTGACTTAAGCAAACTGTTCATCTTGGGATTTATCCATAATTGGCTCAGTGAGTCTAATAAGGTCAAATAACCCTTCTAAAACTCTGTTTTTTATAAGAAAAATATGGAAACTGTAATAAATTCCATTCATTACATATTCTCTAAGAACCTTCCTTCATGAATATGCATTTTCCAAAATAAAATATTTTTGGAAGGTGAGCCCAGGTGATAACTGAATTTTTACATATTGGATAACTTGTTTTATTTAGTTGGAAATGTTGAACTTACAACTAATTATCTCACCAGACTGTGAATAGTTGTAAAGTAAGTATGTTAGTCTTAAAAAATATTTGGAGAAAAAAAAAACTTTCAACATCAGTAGGTTTGGGAAAGTAAGAATTTAGTGTTTTACAACTAGATGTTTGTCATAATCCTTTACCTACTCACAGAGCATAGCTAAACAGTGTCAGGGCAGAAAGGTAATAACCAGGAAAAAATCAGTTAAGAGCCTTCAGATGCTAAAAATTCAATGCCCCACAACTATTAGGAGAAAAATCAGTGAAAAATTAGCCTTACTTGGAAAATGTTGGATGTTTAAGTGAAAAATAATAGAAGAAGTAGTGGCTAGTTTAAAACAGACTGACCTGGGGCAAACAAGTCAGCAAAAACAAGACCGGGAGCTGACTGTGTGGTTCAGATTATGAACTCTTTACTGCAAAATTCAGACTTAAATTGAAGAAAGTAGGAAAAAGCACTAGCCACTCGGGTATGACCTAAATCAAATCCGTTATGATTATATGGTGGAAGTCACAAATAGATTCAAATGATTAGATCTGCTAGACAGAGTGCCTGAAGAACTATTGACGGAGGTTCATGACATTGTACAGGAGGCAGTGATCAAGACAATCCTCAAGAAAAAGAAATGCAAAAAGGCAAAATGTTTGCCTGAAGAGGTCTTACAAATAGCTGAGGAAAGAGGAGAAGAGAAAGGCAAAGGAGAAAAGGAAAGATACTCATTTGAAAGCAGAGTTCCAAAGAATAGCAAAAAGATAAGAAAGACTTCCTCAGTGATCAATGCAAAGAAATAGAGGAAAACAACAGAATGGGAAAGACTAGAGATCTCTTCAAGAGAATTAGAAACACCAAGGGAACATTTCATGCAAAGATGGCCTCGATAAAGGACAGAAATGGTATGGACCTAACAGAAGCAGAAGATATTGAGAAGAGGTGGCAAGAATACACAGAACTGTACAAAAAAGATCTTCACGACCCAGATAATCACGATGGTGTGATCACTCACCTAGAGTCAGACATTCTGGAATGTGAAGTCAAGTAGGCCTTAGAAAGTATCACTATGAATAAAGCTAGTGGAGGTGATGGCATTCCAGTTGAGCTATTTCAAGTCCTGAAAGATGATGCTGTCAAAGTGCTGCACTCAATATGCCATCAAATTTGGAAAACTCAGCTGTGGCCAAAGGACTGGAAAAGGTCAGTTTTCATTCCAATCCCAAAGAAAGATAACGCCAAAGAATGTTCAAACTACCGCACAATTGCACTCATCATTCACACTAGCAAAGTAATGCTCAAAATTCTCCAAGCCAGGCTTCAATAGTATGAAAGGTTGTTGCTGAACCATGACAGACACCAGGATTCTTGGCCTCCAGAGGAGAACAATTCAATCCGAGGCCAGAGACGAGGCTTGATCACTCAGAGACTGTGTGTAATAAAGTTTTATTAAAGTATAAAAGAGATAGAGAAAGTTTCTGACACAGACATCAGAAGGGGGCAGAAAGAATACCCCCTTGCTAGTGTTAGCAATGGAGTTATATACCTTTAAATTAGTTATTACGATGAATCATAAGAATGTCTCAAGTTTGTGAAAATTTTACCAGACCCACTCCCACAATTTACATTTTAGGATAACAAGATTAGAATGTAACAACACAAAGGTCCAGTGGACCCACTCCCATAATATACATTCTAAGATATCAGGATTCAGTTCAGTTCAGTTCAGTTCAGTCACTCAGTCATGTCCGACTCTTCGTGACTCCATGAATCGCAGTATGCCAGGCCTCCCTGTCCATCACCAACTCCCAGAGTTCACCCAAACTCATGTCCATCAAGTCCGTGATGCCATCCAGCCATCTCATCTTCTGTCGTCCCCTTCTCCTCCTGCCCTCAATCCCTCCCAGCATCAGAGTCTTTTATGACTAAACTCTTCGCATGAGGTGGCCAAAGTACTGGAGTTTCAGCTTTAGCATCATTCCTTCCAAAGAAATCCCAGGGCTGATTTCCTTCAGAATGGACTGGTTGGATCTTCTTGTAGTCCAAGGGACTCTCAAGAGTCTTCTCCAACACCACAGTTCAAAAGCATCAATTCTTCGGTGTTCAGCCTTCTTCACAGTCCAACTCTCACATCCATACATGATATCAGGATTAGTCAGAAGGTCTTCCGGAAGGAGAAATCGTCCTTATGCAGGATACATTGTTGTATAACCCCTAGTACCAAGTTTAAACTGAGTTGTGCAATTGACTAAAACTAAGGAATGTAGACAAAAATATTTGTCCTTTCCTCCTCCTTGAGAATTCCAGACCCTTATCTCCACTTTGAGAGCCTTCCAGACACTTTTCTCCTCCTTGGGGACCCTGGATTTCTTACCAATCTGCCTAGAATTGACTCTCTCAAGTACATTAACTGTGAACTTCCAGACATTCACGCTGGATTTAGACTAGGCAGAGAAACCAGAGATCAAATTGTGAAAATTTGGGGGGTCTCCCAAATCACCGCAGATGGTGATTACAGTCAGGAAATTAAAAGACACTTGCTTTTTGGAAGAAAAGCTATGACTAACCTATACAGCATATTAAAAAGCAGACACATTATATTACCTTGCCGACAAAGGTCCATCTAGTAATATGGTTTTTCCAGTAGTTGTGTATGGATGTGAGAGCTGGACTATAAAAGACAGCTGAGTGCCAAAGAATTGATGCTTTTCAACTGTGTTGTTGGAGAAGACTCTGAGAGTCCCTTGGACTGCAAGGAGATCAAACCAGTCAATCATAAAGGAAATCAGTGCTGAATATTCTTTGGAAGGACTAATGCTGAAGTTGAAGCTCCAATTCTTTGGCCACCTGATGGGAAGAGCCAACTTATAGGAAAAGACCCTGATGCTGGGAAAGGTGAAGGGCAGGAGAAGGAAACAACAGAGTATGAGATGGTTGGATGGCATCACCAACTCAATGGGCATGAGTTGGAGCAAATTCTGGGATACGGTGAAGGACAGGGAAACCTGGCAATGCTGTAGTCGAGGGGGTTGTGAAGTGTCAGACACAATTTAGTTAATGAGCAACAAAAAGCCTTCTGAGTGGTATATAGGGCAGATTATCCAGGATGGGCTGCTTAGGAAGGAGATAGATGGTTAGGGCTTTTGACAGCTCATATTTTAAGATTTGATTCATGGGTGAAATCCTCTTCTTCAGTACTCCCTTATGTTGGACATCTCCAGCTCCTGTTGTAAGACCGCAAAGTTGCCCTTCAGACTAACCACATTTTGCCTATGTGATCTGTGAGTAACAGGACCAGAACTTGCAGTCTCACATAGAAGATAATCCAAGCATTTTTTCCTAACTGAAACTCCACTGTTGTGCTGTATCCAAAGTGGCAACAAAGTGTAGTTTACATTAAAAACTAGTCATGTTCCAACTAGAATATCCAACTGTGGCCTGTGTGGATGGGATTGGCTCCTTGCATGCCTCACACCATATTCATTAAAACTCAAGAAAAAAGTTTTCAGTGAAACCACAGGAAAAAAATGTTTTGATCTTTTATTCTATACACCTTCCACAGATCCCCTATATCACAGTGAAAAGCAACAGATTCGACTGAACCAAAACCTAGTAAACTTTAATCTTCTATGTTTTCTTCCAATTCCAAAGTGCAGTCTGTTTTCAAGATTTTCATTTTAAGCTCCCAAACATCTTTCAATCTTCTTCACTTCAGTTCAGTCCCTCAGTCGTGTCCAACTCTTTGCGACCCCATGAATTGCAGCACGCCAGGCCTCCCTGTCCATCACCACCTCCTGGAGTTCACTCAGATTCATGTCCATCGAGTCAGTGATGCCATCCAGCCATCTCATCCTCGGTCGTCCCCTTCTCCTCCTGCCCCCAATCCCTTCCAGCATCAGAGTCTTTTCCAATGAGTCAACTCTTTGCATGAGGTGGCCAAAGTACTGGAGCTTCAGCTTCAGCATCATTCCCTCCAAAGAAATCCCAGGGTTGATCTCCTTCAGAATGGATTGGTTGGATCTCTTTGCAGTCCAAGGGACTCTCAAGAGTCTTCTCCAACACCACAGTTCAAAAGCATCGAATCTACTTAGTTTTCTCCATACTCATGCCATCAACTAGCCTAAGGTATTGTCATATCAGATTACAATTAATATAAAATAGTCTACAAAAATCTTCCTGCATCTAAGCTTGCCCTTCTGTAGTTAATCCTCTATTCTGTAGTCAAAGTGCTCTTTCTTCAAGACAAACATCGATCATAGTTTATGTTCTGCTTAAAATCTCTCAAACCTTTACTACTTCCCTCAAAGCCTGCTATTTAAAGTGTGGTCCATGAGCCTGCAGCACCAGCAATATCTAAGAAATTTGGAGAAATGCAGTATAGCAAGCTCCACTACAAATCTCAAAAGACTCTACAATGCAAAATTTCTCGTTGGTTTAAATGCACATTGAGGTTCAAGAACTGTTACATCTGAGGAGCAGCCGTGTTTAAAAGCAACTGGACCATATGATGATCTTTTATTTTTTTATCTAGATGTCTCACTTTTTTATTTCATATTCAGTGATCCCACTTCATTTATTTTATGTTTTCCAATTTTTCTCTTTTTTGTTATTCTTTCTCAAGCCTTTATCAAGTATAGTAGAAAAGCTTTTGTGTGTGTATATATATATATACATATATTATGTGTATGCATAGCATGTATAATATATATATTTTAGAAAACTAATAAATTTTTGCCTAGCTAAAACTTTTATGACATCAATTCCACTTTTTTGACTTATTATGAATAGAATACTAGATTTCTAATTTATATTCACTCAAAACTCATATAGTTCCATGTATTTTGGCATCTACTATTACTGCTAAAGGCCTTACTTGGTGGCTCAGATGGTAAAGAATCCTCCTGCAGTGCAGGAGACCCTGGCTTGATCCCTGGGTTGGGAAGATCTCCTGGAGGAGGGCATGGCAACCCACTCCAGTATTCTTGCCTGGAGAATCACCATGGACAGAGGTGGCTGGAGGGCTACAGCCCATGGCATCTCAAAGAGATGGACACGACTGAGTAACTAAGCACAACACATTATTGCTAAAAGTCCAGAAAGTTTATTATCTTTGTGTTTTTTTTTTTTTAAATTTGAGACTTGGGAAAAAATAGAACTGCTACTTTAGGATAAAATCCAAATTCATGACTCAAAGGCTTTTGATGAACTACCCACAAATTAGCTTTCCTGGCTCTTCTCTTGACGACTTCCATTCATCCAACCTATAAAGATGCAATGAGGTCCATTTCACCTAGATTTTCAAATGTCTGTTTACTTTTCCTGAATACTCTTCCACACATTCCCCCAATTCTTCCTTGCTAACTCCCCCAGGATGTTACCAGGGCATACTGGATGGCTATGCACTAACACACTGACAGCCTACACTGGCTTGGATCTCCAGCTCTCAGATCTTATTTCAGACTGCATCAGCTAAGTCTGTGTGTGCACGTGTCCTAAGTCATGTCTGACTGTTTGTGACCCCATGGACTGTAGTTTGTGAGGCTCCTCTGTCCATGGGATTTCCCAGGCAATAATACAGGAGTGAGTTGCCATTTCCTACTCTAGGGTGTCTTCCCAACCCAGGGGTTGAACCCACGTCTCTTGTGCCTCCTGCATCGGCAGGCAGATTCTTTACCACTTTCGCCACCTTCTTCCTTGCTAACTCCAACTCATTTTAATTATTTTCCCGAGAAATTTTTCCTTATAAGCTGAGATATGTATTTCAAGTAGGTATTGTAATGACACTCTATACTTCCTTACCATAGAAATTCTCTCATTATTGTAATAGACTATATCCTCCAGAATATGGAAAGCATGCTAGAAATAGAAAACTACATTAATATGTTAGTTATTACATATCCAACACTGAAAATTGGCACATATTAAATGTACAATAGATATTTACTAAATTAATGTTGACAATATACGCGATAGCTTAGTTTGTTTCCCCCCCACCCCTGGTAAACTGCAGAAAAGTTATTTTGCATTTTTTTTTTAACTTCCAGGAAACCTAATTTGGAAACCTAGGCTGAATGTAGTAGAAGGACGTCCTCAGGTAGTCACTGACATGCAGTTAATAAAAGGAAGTAATTCTGAAGGAGTGTCTCAGATGATAGATCCAAAGCCAGGTAATCTGTCAAGGAAGTCACGAAGCTGAGAGCGGCGGTGGGTATGGGAGACTGGGGTGTGAACAAATGGGGAAGACACTGAGTAAATCAGATGGGAACAAGGTGCTGGAAGTGGGGCAGAGATGGTGAAAAATTCACTGAGTCATAGAATACACAATCGATCCTTAAACACCACAGGTATGAACTGTGTGGGTCCACCTATATCTGATTTTTATTTTTACTAAATAAATACTGCAGTACTGTACAATCCACAGTTGGTTGAATTTGAATTTACAGATACAAAATCATGATAGTGAGGGTTGCCTATAAAGTTATAAGCAGAGGGTTAGCAACCCTAACTTCTAGACTGTTCAAGGATCAACTGTACCTTGTGAAGAGAAGTGTGAAGCCTTAGCAATGTATGGTTCAAGGAATAAAAGACTCAACTGTTCATAAAGTTATGTTTTGTTCTCTTTCAAGGATATTTCCCCCTCCTCCTCTTTTCAATTCTTTCATCTATAAATAATTCCCATTACTAAATACAGAGGAAGATTTCACACTCCAAGTGGTAACATTTTCCTTGTAAAATCCTATCATACTTTCTATAACTGCTAAGTAGAAAATGAATTACTAGCTTTCCAGAGTAGATCCTAAGAGACCAGTAAACCAGACAAGTAATTCTAAAAGCTGGGGCAGAGACTGAGGGAGTGAAATTAGAGAGGATGGGTGCATTTTACTGATATTAAGAAACAGTGTTGATTAAATGGATTATAAACTGAAATGTAGCCTCACTGGTTATCTTTTTAATAACAATATCTGATTATATCTCACACATTTCTAGGAAAATTATTTTTTTAAAAAAGGTATTCTCTTCCTAGGCCACTGCTCAGTAAGAAGAATGTGTTTAGTTAGAGTGTGAAGATAGTGAAGCCCAATGGTGAAAAGTGAAGTGAGTTTTAGTCCAGCATCTCTCAAGGTCTCCTTGAGCAGAAGGTGACTTCAGACCTTAAGGTCAGCTAAGGGAGCAAAATATAATAGCAGCCAAGGAAAGGGAAGCTGATAGTGTTAAGATATCAGTTTACTCAAATTTATCTGTGGATTTAATACAGTCTCCCCTAAACTCCCAGAAAATATAGTTCTATAGATCGATGGAACAGAAATGAGAGTCCAGAAATAAATTCACAAGCATATGTGGTCAATTGCTTTTTGACACTGGTATCGAGGTACCAATATAATTCCAAAGGGAAAAAACTGGTTTTTTTTTTTTCAATAAATCATGTTGCAAAAACTATATTAAAAATAAAAAGAGGGAATTCCTTAGTGGTTAGGACTTCCTGCTCTCACAGCTTGGGGCCCAGGTTCAATTCCTGGTTCAGAGAGCTATTTAAAATCTCATAAGCTGTATGGTACATAGCCAAACAAAAGA
The DNA here is from genome assembly GCA_006408675.1 of Madoqua kirkii. Taxonomy (NCBI): domain Eukaryota; kingdom Metazoa; phylum Chordata; class Mammalia; order Artiodactyla; family Bovidae; genus Madoqua; species Madoqua kirkii. Next base: position 4,170 of record SJYC01104200.1, on the reverse strand, counting down.
ACCACCACCTCGGGTTTCCACCTCATGCCATATACAAAACTTAATTTGAGATGTCTTAGTGACCAAGCAAAAATTAAAACTACGTAAGTTTTATAATCATGTATTAGAGAAAATATTAGTGACTAGTGGTAAAGATTTCTTACGCAAGATACAAAAATACTAACAATAAAATAAAAAAAATTTTTTACTTCAGCAAGATCCAAACCTTAAGTTCTTTAAAAAACACCATTGGGAAAACCATGTTAGACTAGAAGAAAGTATTGACAAGATACACTCTACAACTCAAAAATAAGACAAACACCTTATTATTTAAAAATGGGTAACAGACTTGAGTAGATTCTTCACCAAATATATTGTATGTACATGAATATGTATGCACAAGAAAGATGTTAAACACTGATAGTCATCAAGAAAATACAAATTAAAACAACAGTGAGAAGATGTCACCTTTAGAAAGGTTAAAAACCTTAAGACTGATTTTACCAAGTTTTGGAAGGAATGTAGAACAATCTGAAATTTGAAACTTTGTCATGATGTAAAATGATAAAGCCATTTGAGAGTTTCTTTTAAAGATACACCTACCATATGATTCAGAAATTCCATTCAACTGTTACTTAAAAGAAATATAAATGTGGCTACATCAAGAGTTATATACACAAACAGTTATAGATATTTCCTATCTCCGAACTAAAAATCTAAAAATCCTCTTAATGTCCATGAGAAGGTAAATTAACGAGCTGAAAAGTTTGTATGAGTACTACTCAGTAACAAAACCAGGCATTAAACTATAAAACATATAAATATACAGTCAAGTTTAAAAAACATACTTAGGCAAACAAAGCCAGCACAGTACGATTCCAGTTATATGAATTCCTAGAACTGACAGTGTTATATTAGAGTGGTTGCCTAATGCTTGGGGCAGCAGGAAAGAGTAACTGCAAATGGGACTGAGGGAACTTCCTGGTAGTAATAAAAATGTCATCGTGATTGGGCTCCCCAAACTGCACACAGGCTTTCCAGATGGCACTAGTGGTAAAGAATCAGCCTGCCAATGTAGGAGACACAAGAGACGTCCGTTCGATCCCTGGGTCAGGAAGATACCCTGGAGGGGGGCATGGCAACCCATTTCAGTATTCTTGCCTGGGAAATCCCATGGACAGAGAAGCCTGGGGGACTATAGTCCATGTGGTGGCAAAGAGTCAGCCACGACTAACCACACACACACAAACTACACACATGTAATAGAATCCCTCAATGAAGTTTATTTAAAAGGAGCTCTCTCAAGGATGTGGAGAAAAGGGAACCCTGTTACACTGTTGGTGGGAATGCAAACTAGTACAGCCATTATGGAAAACAGTGTGGAGATTCCTGAAAGAATTGCAAATAGAGCTGCCTTACGACCCAGCAATCCCACTGCTGGGCATACACACCAAGGAAACTCGAATTGAAAGAGACACGTGTACCCCAATGTTCATTGCAGCACTGTTTATAATCGCCAGGACATGGAAACAACCCAGATGTCCATCAGCAGATGAATGGATAAGAAAGCAGTGGTACATATACACAATGGAGTATTACTCAGCCCTCAAAAAGAATAAGTTTGACGCAGTTCTAATGAGATGGATGAAACTGGAGCCGATTATACAGAGTGAAGTAAGCCAGAAAGAAAAACACCAATACAGTATACTGACACATATATATGGAATTTAGAAGACAGTAATGATGACCCTGAAAGTGAGACAATATTAGAGACACAGAGGTACAGAACGGAATTTTGGCTTCAGAGGGAGAGGGAGAGGGTGGGAAGATCTAGGAGAATGACAACGAAACATGTATACAATCATATGGGAGATGAAGCACCAGTCTATGTTCAATACAGGATACAGGATGCTTGGGGCCGGTGTATGGGATGAACCGGTGAGATGGATGAAACTGGAAGCGATTATACAGAGTGAAGTAAGCCAGAAAGAAAAACACCAATACAGTATACTGACACATATATATGGAATTTAGAAGACAGTAATGATGACCCCGAAAGTGAGACAATATAAGAGACACAGAGGTATAGAACAGACTTTTGGCTTCAGAGGGAGAGGGAGAGGGTGGGAAGATCTGGGAAAATGACAACGAAACATGTATACAATCATATGGGAGATGAAGCACCAGTCTACGTTCAATACGGGATACAGGATACTTGGGGCCGGTGTATGGGATGAACCGGGGGGATGGGCAGGGAAGGGAGGTGGGAGGGGGCTTTAGCATGGGGAGATCATCTACACCTGTGGCTGATTCATGTCAATGTATGGCAGAACCAATACAGTACTGTGAAATGGAATAAAGCATTAAAAATAAATAAATAAATTAATTAATTTAAAAAAAAGAGTTGAAAATGATGTGTCATTAATGTGTGCATTGTTCACACTATGGCATGGGATACAGATGTGAGGGGATCCTGGCACCTCAGTGTCACAGGTGAGATGGAGAGTGAACCCACAGTTACAAAAAGAATGACTCTTCATAAGTGCTCTAAATGAAAATGTGGTTCCCAGGAGAGTGTTTAATGTAGTAACAGAAAGCTTTCCTTGAGTAAGTTGCATTCAGGGGAGACATTAAAGGGTGAAGAGGAGGGATGAGAGTCAGTGGTGGTTCTAAGCCTGCAAGTGAGAAAGAGCCAGGCATAGGGAAACTGACCAGGGGATCGGATCTCCAGCAGTGAGAGGAAAAGGGTGGGAACTCAATCTGGTGCAATAGGCACAGGCCAGATCAAGTACTTATATTCCTTTTGTGAGATAAAATAGTAAACCTTCCTTAGTCTCTCTTTCTTATCAATGAAGTAGGAATAAAGTAGCCAAATGGAGTTCTAATATTTAGTGAAATTAATACATGTAAATCCTTTAGCAAAATTTTTACTACACAGCATTGCAAAGGAAATGTTATCAAACTATTTACGTTTCATCTGTGATAATTCAGTTGATTAGTATGGGAACCAGAATTGAAGCTCAGGCCTTTCTCACTGGAACCTTCCCTATGAACCGCCATGATATATTTCCTGGTTTGATTTTACATAGTGTTCCTCTAGGTGACACTTAAAGATCAAATTTTAAAAAATATTTAGGAGATGAATATAGGGGAAAATGGTCACAAGATTTTTAGTGAGAAAGTACATTCTGTAAACATTTATACACCATTATCCCACCTATTTTTTAAAATATTTACTTAGAAGACCAAATTTTTAAAAAATAAAAATGTGAATGCATTGTTAGATAATAGAAGCATAAGTGATTTTCTAAATAAATTTACCTTAATAGCTTTATAATTGCCCTCCCCCCCACCCCAAGGAAAAAAACCTGATAAAGGTCCAAATTTTCTTCCTGGCCCCAATCTTAAGGATTACTCATTTCCCTGTTTCTGAAAAAAAATAAAATTATAAATGCAAGATTCACCTCCTACCAGGAACTGACTTAAAAGACTATTAATCAAGCCCGAAAAGGAGTTAAAGCTGGTTAACTCTGCATCCGGGTCCACTTGAAAGACTAAAGGGGTGCTTTCCTGCTCTCAGGGGGAAGTCAACACAAAAGTACAGGAGCGGTCCACTTCCAGTCTTGGCAGGCAGACCTGTGCCCAGAGCATCAATGGTCAAATGGCTGGCACAAAAAGAAAGCAGCTGGATTAGCTTCCTCGCCTTTCTTAGGAGCTTAGCTCAAATACTTAGGGCATTTCCCACAGTGCACTGGACTCTGGGCTTAGGTAACACCTTGGAACGTAAATCCTGTGTGTACCTGTTTTGAAAACGAAAGCCTATGTTATCCCAGAGAGAAAGCATGAGGACCAAGGCCCCACATTTCTCTTTAGAAAGGTGTTAGCCACAAACCTGACACCAGCATGCAGTGAGGAAGACGCAACAAAAGCATTCCTCAGGGTTTGCCAGGAACACAAGAGCACATGATCCCTTCAGGATTTGAAGTCCATCTTCAAGCCCCTATCCATTCTTCTTCTATATACATACGTCAGCAGATCAAAATGCGCCCCACACTTACACGTTCCGAGAACTGAAAAGATATTTGGCAAAGAAACATCAGCGCTGTTGAGTCAGGTGCTGATATAGCACATGCAGTTTTAATTCAGATTAGGATGCTCCAGCTGAAATAAAACTGTGTAATCTTGCTAGAC
>SJYC01104198.1:0-13018 GCA_006408675.1 Madoqua kirkii | reverse complement strand
AATTTAAGATGTAAATGTATTCTCACATGTGAATTTGAAAATTCAGGGACTTATTATGAGATGATATACATTTTTAAATGAACAGTAAATTCTTCACTACATTGTTTTCTCTCCAAAGTGTTTACACCTTAAGTCTTAATGTATATCTTCACTCAGAAAACAGTTTTATTGTCATATCATAATAATAAGAAATCTCTACTGGAACATACACTCAGTTCAGTTGCTCAGTCATGTCTGACTCTTTGCAACCCCATGGGCTGCAACATGCCAGGCCTCCCTGTCCATCACCAACTCTGGGAGTTTACTCAAACTCATGTCCACTGAGTTGGGGATTCCATCCAATCATCTCATCCTCTGTTGGCCCCTTGTCCTCCCACCTTCAATCTTTCCCAGGGTCAGGGTCTTTTCCAATGAGTCAGTTCTTCACATCAGGTGGCCAAATACTGGAATTTCAGCTTAAACATAAGTCCTTCCAATGAATATTCAGCACTGATATCTTTTAGGATGGACTAGTTGGATCTCTTTGCAGTCCAAGGGATTCTCAAAAGTCTTCTCTAACACCACAGTTCAAAAGCATAATTTCTTTGGTGCTCAGCTTTGTTATAGTCCAACTCCCACATCCATACATGACTACTGGAAAAACCACAGCCTTGACTAGACAGACCTTTGTTGGCAAAGTAATGTCTCTGCTTTTTAATATGCTGTCTAGGTTGGTCATAGCTTTTCTTCCAAGGAGCAGTTCACTTCAGTAGCTCAGTTGTGTCCGACTCTTTGTGACCCCATGAATCACAGCAGGCCAGGCCTCCTTGTCCATCACCATCTCTCGGAGTTCACTCAGACTCACATCCAACGAGTCCGTGATGCCTTCCAGCCATCTCATCCTCAGTCATCCCCTTCTCCTCCTGCCCCCAATCCCTCCCAGCATCAGAGTCTTTTCCAGTGAGTCAACTCTTCGCATGAGGTGGTCTAAGTCCTGGAGTTTCAGCTTTAGCATCATTCCTTCCAAAGATATCCCAGGGTTGATCTCCTTCAGAATGGACTGGTTGGATGTCCTTGCAGTCCAAGGGACTCTCAGGAGTCTTCTCCAACACCACAGTTCAAAAGCATCAATTCTTTAGCGTTCAGCCTTCTTCCCAGTCCAACTCTCATATCCATACATGACTACAGGGAATACCATAGCCTTGACAAGATGGACCTTTGTTGGCAATGTCTCTGCTTTTGAATATACTATCTAGGTTGGTCATAACTTTTCTTCCAAGGAGTAAGTGTCTTCTAATATCATGGCTGCAATCACCATCTGCAATGATTTTGGAGCCCCCCAAAATAAAGTCTGACAGTTTTTCTACTGTCTCCCCATCTATTTCCCATGAAGTGATGGGACCGGATGCCATGATCTTCGTTTTCGGAATGTTGAGCTTTAAGCCAACTTTTTTTTTTTTAAATTTTTTAAAATTTATTTAATACTTTATTCTATTTTACAATACTGTATTGGTTTTGCCACACATTGACATGAATCAGCCACAGGTGTACACGAGCTCCCAATGCCAAAGCCCCTTCCCACCTCCCACCCCACACCATCTCCCTGGATCATCCCATACACCAGCCCCAAGCCTCCTGTATCCTGTATTGAACATAGACTGGCACTTCATTTCTTATATGATAGTATACATGTTTCAGTGCCATTCTCCCAAATCATCCCACCGGCTCCCTCTCCCTCAGAGGTCAAAAGTCCGTTCTATACCTCTGTGTCTCTTATGTTGTCTCACTTACAGGGTCATCATTACTATCTTTCTAAATTCCATATATATGTGTTAGTATACTATATTGGTGTTTTTCTTTCTGGCTTACTTCACTCTGTATAATCAGCTCCAGTTTCTTCCATCTCATTAGAACTGAGTCAAATTTATTCTTTTTAAGGGCTGAGTAATACTCCATTGTGTATATGTACCACAGCTTTCTTATCCATTCATCTGCCGATGGACATCTAGGTTGTTTCCATGTCCTGGCTATTATAAACAATCCTGCAATGAACATTGGGGTACATGTGTCTCTTTCAATTCTGGTTTCTTCGGTGTGTATGCCCAGCAGTGGGATTGCTGGGTCATAAGGCAGTTCTATTTGCAACTTTTTAAAGAATCTCCACACTGTTTTCCATAGTGGCTGTACTAGTCTGCATTCCCACCAACAGTGTAAGAGGGTTCCCTTTTCTCCACATCCTCTCCAGCATTTATTGCTTGTAGACTTTTGGATCGCAGCCATTCTGACTGGTGTGAAATGGTACCTCATTGTGGTCTTGATTTGCATTTCTCTGATAATGAGTGATGTTGAGCATCTTTTCATGTGTTTGTTAGCCATCCGTATGTCTTCTTTGGAGAAATGCCTGTTTAGATCTTTGGCCCATTTTTTGATTGGATCATTTGTTTTTCTGGAGTTGAGGTGCATAAGTTGCTTGTATATCTTTGAGATTAGTTGTTTGTCAGTTGCTTCATTTGCTATTGTTTTCTCCCATTCAGAAGGCTGTCTTTTCACCTTACTTATAGTTTCCTTTGTTGTGCAGAAGCTTTTGATTTTAATTAGGTCCCATTTGTTTATTTTTGCTTTTATTTCCAGTATACTGGGAGGTGGATCATAGAGGATCCTGCTGTGATATATGTCCGAAAGTGTTTTGCCTATGTTCTCCTCAAGGAGTTTTATAGTTTCTGGTCTTACGTTTAGATCTTTAATCCATTTTGAGTTTATTTTTGTGTGTGGTGTTAGAAAGTGGTCTAGTTCCATTCTTTTGCAAATGGTTGACCAGCTTTTCCAGCACCACCTGTTAAAGAGACTGTCTTTACTCCATTGTATGTTCTTGCCTCCTTTGTCGAAGATAAGGTGTCCATATGTGTGTGGGTTTATCTCATGGCTTTCTATCTTGTTCCATTGGTCTATATTTCTGTCTTTGTGCCAGTACCATACTGTCTTAATGACTGTGGCTTTGTAGTAGAGCCTGAAGTCAGGCAGGTTGATTCCTCCCGTACCATTCTTCTTTCTCAATATTGCCCTTGCTATTCGCGGTTTTTTGTATTTCCATACAAATCTTGAGATAATTTGTTCTAGTTCTGTGAAAAATACTGTTGGTAGCTTGATGGGGATTGCATTGAATCTGTAAATTGCTTTGGGTAGTATGCTCATTTTCACTATATTGACTCTTCCGATCCATGAACATGGAATATTTCTCCATCTATTAGTGTCCTCTTTGATTTCTTTCATCAGTGTTTTATAGTTTTCGATATATAGGTCCTTAGTTTCTTTAGGTAGGTGTACTCCGAGGTACTTTATTCTTTTCGTTGCAATGGTGAACGGAATTGTTTCCTTAATTTCTTTTTCTATTTTCTCATTATTAGTGTATAGGAATGCAAGGGATTTCTGAGTGTTTATTTTATATCCTGCCACTTTACTATATTCATTGATTAGCTCTAGTAGTTTTCTGGTCGAGTCTTTAGGATTTTCTATGTAGAGGATCATGTCATCTGCAAACAGTGAAAGTTTTACTTCTTCTTTTCCAATTTGGATTCCTTTTATTTCTTTTTCTGCTCTGATTGCTGTGGCCAAAACTTCCAGAACTATATTGAATAGTAGTGGTGAAAGTGGGCACCCTTGTCTTGTTCCTGACTTTAGGGGAAATGCTTTCAGTTTTTCACCATTGAGGATAATGTTTGCTGTGGGTTTGTCATATATAGCTTTTATTATGTTGAGGTACGTTCCTTCTATTCCTGCTTTCTGGAGAGTTTTTATCATAAATGGATGTTGGATTTTGTCAAAGGCCTTCTCTGCATCTATTGAGATAATCATATGACCTTTATTTTTCAATTTATTAATGTGGTGAATTACGTTGATTGATTTGCGGATATTGAAGAATCCTTGCATCCCTGGGATAAAGCCCACTTGGTCGTGGTGTATGATCTTTTTAATGTGTTGTTGGATTCTGATTGCTAGGATTTTGTTCAGAATTTTTGCATCTATGTTCATCAGTGATATCGGCCTATAGTTTTCTTTTTTTGTGGCATCCTTGTCAGGTTTTGGTATTAGGGTGATGGTGGCCTCATAGAATGAGTTTGGTAGTTTTCCTTCCTCTGCAATTTTCTGGAAGAGTTTCAGTAAGATAGGTGTTAGCTCTTCTCGAAATTTTTGGTAGAATTCAGCTGTGAAGCCGTCTGGACCTGGGCTTTTGTTTGTTGGAAGATTTCTGATTACAGTTTCAATTTCCATGCTTGTGATGGGTCTGTTAAGATTTTCTATTTCTTCCTGGTTCAGTTTTGGAAAGTTGTACTTTTCTAAGAATTTGTCCATTTCTTCCAAGTTGTCCCTTTTGTTGGCATATAGTTGCTGATAGTAGTCTCTTATGATTCTTTGTATTTCTGTGTTGTCTGTTGTGATCTCTCCATTTTCATTTCTAATTTTGTTGATTTGATTTTTTTCTCTTTGTTTCTTGATGAGTCTGGCTAATGGTTTGTCAGTTTTATTTATCTTTTCAAAGAACCAGCTTTTTGTTTTGTTGATTTTTGCTATGGTCTCTTTTGTTTCTTTTGCATTTATTTCTGCCCTAATTTTTAAGATTTCTTTGCTTCTACTAACTCTGGGGTTCTCTATTTCTTCCTTTTCTAGTTGCTTTAGGTGTAGAGTTAGGTTATTTATTTGACTTTTTTCTTGTTTCTTGAGGTATTCCTACAGGCAAATTCTTTACCAGCTGAGCCACCAGGGAAGCCCAAGAATACTTGAGTGGGTAGCGTATTCTTTCTCCAGCAGATCTTCCCCACCCAGGAATGAAACTGGGATCTCCTGAATTGCAGGTGGATTCTTTACCAGCTGAACTATCAGGGAAGCCAGCTAATAAGCATTTTAAAATATAAAGCGATGCTATGAAGCAGTGTGACAGGTTTTCTCTGTCATTTTTAAACTGGATTAGAAGGCAGTCCCCAGAATTCCAGTAATGCTGTGGAAATATGGCCATTTTAATTTACAACCAAGATAAACTGCATTTAGCTAGGAGCCAAGGGATCTAAGTTCTAGTTGTCATCTTGCACCATGTGATCCTGAATACTCTCAACTTCTGAACTCAGAAGCCTCATCACAAAATGAAAGGGGCTGAATCTGGTGTTACTTAAACTTAGGTTTAAACAAACACTGGACCGACAGGGTCATTGGTGCTATAGGGAATTCCTGTAGAATATAAGGTCCAGTGAGTTCATCTTAAAGACACTTTGACTTTGTGCATTGGCTATGTTGTCCCTACCTTACCACTCTCCCAAACTCCCAGAATCCTGCATCCTGTGAACAGGATATCCAGAGAGGAAGAAGATCACCAGCAGGAGTTTCTACCTCTCCTGTTTCAGCTGCCCCAACTTACATGTCACCCTTTTCTGAGCCCTGGGCTGACTTAGTTGCCCCTCTAGCTTCCCACAGCGCTCCAGGCTTCCTCAATGATATTATTCACCACTGAGTCTTGTAGTTCTTGGATTCTTTTTCTGGCTACTCCAACAGCCTGTGAGATCCATGATGGCAAGGATGATGCCACAGTTAGCGTCACAAATAGCAGCTGGCACATATTAGTATTATTGATAAAGAATTGTTGACTAAAATCTTGTTGCTCATTTCTGCATCCTCTACAGTTAGGACCAATTGGACATGGAGTACGTACCCAAAATATATGCTGGAGTTCATGTAAAGTGAGATCAGGGAATCTTTGACATACTGGGCATGTGGAGCTCATGATTGTCTGGGGAGGATAAAGAGTGAGAAGAACAGAAGGCAAAGAGGTGGGCCCAGTCAAGGGGAAGCTAACAGGACAGAAATAGGGATAAAGAACTCACAGGATACAGAGGTTGACTGCCTGATGTGACAGTGGCTTTAGGTGGTTTGTGTCCTGAGTGTGGGAAGAACCAGGCACCTTCTGGGACATTGGGAGACATGTTTGCTTCTTTATTCCCCGCGTAGGACCCATATTTCAAGTAGGAAGGCTTGTGTTTAGCCTTTGATTTCTTCCTGTGCATCCCTTTCTCACAGAATAAGAGAGAAGAAGATTGCTAAACAATTAGAGAACCAAGACATAAATGAACAGGAGTTAAAGGCCTCGTGGAAATGGAGGTGTCACTTCAAGGACAGGATCTCACTTAGGTACCATTTCGACTAGGGCAATATATTAGGTCCACTGAAACCTGAAAAGCCATCTTGCCAATAGTTTTGCTTGGCTATCTATAGTGTTTGTCATGCTAGTTTTTCAGACACTTGCCTGTTACACTGACTGTTTTTTTTTTTTTTAAATTGATCCAAAGAGCATCTAGAGTCTCTAATTTGGACGGGTTCCTGGAGGACTGTTTGCCCAATTGTCAGTGCAGAGCAGGTGATCATGCAGTCTTTCCTAGATGGTGCCTTCCCTGCTCCCAGCCCCGCTACCAGCTCTTCCTGGAAAACCACACTAAGTGCCTGTCTGGTAGAGTGCACAGCCCAGCCCAGCTTCCCTGTCTGCCAACAGTCTGAGTGAGGCCATACTTCTGGGTTCTCACTTCTCTTCCTTGGACTCAGACCCTTGGCTCTGGCTTTGCCACACCCTGTCACTGGCACTCTTTTTTTTTTCTCATGACAGGACTGTAGGCCTATGGGGACTGCTTCGTTTTATTTGGCCCTAAACTTTGGAAATACTGAAAACACACGAATAATAAAAGTCACATGAGATCCAAACACTGAAAAAATGAGACATGAAAGTCAGGGAGAAAGTTTCTGCTCCTTCAAGCCTTGCCCTGCTCTCCAGAGTGAATCACTCTCAGCCTTGAGGCTCACTTCCTTCCATCCTTTGTTCTGTGTGTACAAGCACAGAACCCCTCCCCCACACACATATGAACAGACACACACACACACTCCCACCTGTGTACCCAGAAACAAACATGCACAAACCTTACACACATCAACATAAACACAATTACATGTACACACACATACACACACACATAGTACACACATGCATGCAAGTGTTAACACAAACATGCACACATACATCCATATATTCACACACTCACATGTGTATATATATGTAAACATTCATTACCCATTAACAAGCTGAAATGGGATCATATTATGCAGACTCACTGCTCTTAGTGTTTTCACCTATTATGTCTGGAAGAGGTTTTAAGTCAGTGCATACTGGTTTGCTTCATTCTTTTAACTGCTGCATTCTATAGTGTGGATGTGCTATAATGTAATTAATTATGATTAAATAATAATAAACAAAATCTATAAACATAAGTAAATAAAACATGATTAAAATGAATGAGACTTTAATCAGTCTTTCACTGCTTCATGGTTGAAGTGGTTTCTATTTGTTTCTCACCACACGCCATGGTCTGAAGCACAACCCTGATGTGAATGCAACTCCTGTTATCTTCCTGCATCCCTGGGGCAGCCCTGGAGAAGAGACCTGATTTTACCTGGGAGGTGCAGATCAGTGTGTGAAGTGGAAAACCAAGGGGAAGCCCAAGAAGGAAGAACAGCCTCTCTTCAGGGAAGCAGGGCCAAGTGGCTTGCATCTGGTGATGCAGCTTTCCCACAGCCAGGCAGGTGGCTCTCCTGTGTGTTTGGACCATGGGCAGCCAGTCCTGGAAAAGCCTGTCTGCTGGTTGGCAGGAAGGGAGTGTCCTCAGAGGAGCTGCTGTATTGTGTTATTTACATAGAGGCAGTGGAGGCAGGACTCCAGGAGCCCTAGGAGAAGAGAGGTGGGGCTGTGGTCCAGCCCACCGAGGGGAATGCCTTCCCCACGTCATACAGCTGAACCCAAACTCAGTGACTTATGTTTTCTTTGCAAAAACTCTGGTCTAGATTTTGATAACGTGGTTGAAGTCAGATTGGTGAAAGTGCAGGGCCCACTGTGCTGGCCCCAGAATGTGAATGGGCCTCAGGCAGAAAATGTAAATGTTTCCCTGAGTTCACATCAAGCCTTCAAGCCTTGCTATAGAGGAGTGCACAATGGGCAGTGGAAACTGAAATTGGTGAGCTTGTAAGCCCCCTCAACCACCAAAGCTGAGATTCTACAATGGGGCAGAATCAGGGCCAACAGGGTTTCCATTTTTAATCTGCAAAATCTGAGTCATCAAACTAGCTTCATTGAATGAAATGGGGAATAAAAGTTGTGGAAGCTTGAGAAAGCTACTACTCAGTTGACACCAGCTGCTGCCTAACACTTTCACCTCCCTGGTCCTCATCTAGGTGATCTGCGTCATTGTGTAGCCTCCATTCAGAAAGCAGTCCCTACCTGCAGCCACTGGGGGCTGCTGACTGCAGGCCTTCATTTTCTTCACTTCCACAGCTCACAGGCATGCTCAGAAAAGCCTTGTTACCACCGCAGTTCTGGTGGGGAATACCTGCACCCAGGCCAAGGCCTTGGAGGGCTAGCTCAGTGCTGGGTTGCAGGCAGCAGCAGGAAAGTCCCGCCCACCAGCATTTTGCCAAAGTCTGTAACCAGAAACAGGATCCCAAGAGCCCTTTTGGTGCTTAGAATTGAACACAATTTCCCCTTGAATCATTCCAGTAGTTTCTGCTTCTGATCCTGACCCCAGGATGGGCACTTGTCCACCTTCCTCTTCCTCTTCTCTGGCCTGTTTCTACTTTTGGCCACGGTTTCTAATACAAAAGCTTTTCTGCCATCTGATGGAGACAAACACCATGGAACTGGCTTGGGGAACACTTTATCGAGGTGACTTGGCTGCAGAGACATGGTGTGGCAGTGGGTCTTAGTTGCAGCAGGCAGGTCTTCTATTTTGGTTGTAGTGCACAAGATCTTTTAGTTGTAGCATGTGCCATCTTTACTTGTGGCATGTGGAGTCTTGTTCCCTGACGAGAGATGGAACCCAGGTCCCCTGTATTGGGAGATGGAGTCTTAGCCACTGGACCACCAGGAAAGTCCCTGCAAGGAGAACTTTGAACTTTATTGTCTCCCCAGGAAATTCATAAGGGTTTATTTCTGGGATATCTTGTGCTTGTCATGTGATTTTCTGGCATAATCTCTGATAAGGTATGTTGGACACCGGTGGCTGGAAATACTAGGAGGAGAAAATAGAATGACTAAGGAGTAAACTTTTGTCTGTGGGTCCACCACAGAGTTAAGAGCTAAGCCCAATGGCTTAAGAGGTACAAATATCTGTGAAATGTTGGATATGTACACCAAGGGGGAACTCTTGGTTCTTTTGGTTTCCTGGAGTAAGGAGATGCTACATGGAGATACAGTGAAACGTGCTGTGTGTTCTGTGTGTGGGCAGCATCCAGAAGTCTACATTTCCTCACCTGGGGGAATTTGTCACAGGTTCTTGGTGTGGAGTATTTGGTCTCTTTCTCCTTCCCTTTCCATGCAGCTGGATGGGAGGCAGCGGTGCTGCAGACATGACCCTGCTCTACAAACCCTGAATTTTCCTCCAGTGCATTGTTCAAAGTCCGAGGGTATGTGGATCTAGGGAATTAGCTGTATTCACAAAGCAGCCTTTATAAGTGTAGACACTTTACTTTCCCACCTGGCAGGGAAGAAGGGTGCTATTTATTGGCCCTTCTTCACTCCTCCAAATTCTCAACTTCAGTACTAATATTTGTGTTCAAATTTCTTAGAAATTGTGCTGCCAAGTATGCAGGCATGCAGTCTTGACTTGGGGGGGACAGGTCTCAGAATTCCCTTGGTTTCTTCAGGAGCATTTCTGGTCCCTGCAGGGAACTCCACTCCCCCTTCCTCGCTTTATGGGTAGGGACTGTAGGCCTCTTCATGGAACCATGTGCTTGTATTTGGTTAGGATGTGATGAAGAAATCTGGTTGATTGTTTTTCCCTCGACAGTCTCTTCATAGTTGTTTTATTTATCGAGGTATAGTTAATGTACAGTGTTATATGTTACAGGTGTACAGCACAGTACTCACAGTAGGTTATGCTCTATAGTTATTATAAAATATTGCCTATATTCCCTGAGCTGTACACTATTTTGTACATATTACTTTGTACCTGTTAATCCTGTTAGTGACAGGCCAATGGGTTCTCTTTATTTTTCTGCCTTGTATTTGGGCAACAACAAGTAATTCCATAGTTGGAACCACCTGTAGGTAGGTAAGTATCGGGAATTCTAGGACCACCAGGCATCCCATGCCCTTAATTTCCTTCCACCTGCTTCCTTCTCTCAGATGATAAGAATCCACAAACCTTTGAGCTGGGATGGGTTGGTCTCAGTAAATACAGATTTTAGAGTTGATGAGGATATCTTTTTCAGCTAGTTTTCTTGTGGATGTTGCCCTGGCCTTTTGATTTTGCTATCCCTTTGTCTCTCTCTGTCTCTCTCTTTTCAGGGGTGAGGATTCAAAACTGATGTTGCCACCTCTGCTGCTACCTTCCCAGAATCTAGAAACTGTGCTATTTCTGTGTCAGAATAATTAATACAGATATTTTCATGTTGATGCAGTAAAACAGAAAAGTTAGAAGTTCTGAGCAAATCGTGACTCGACATGGAGCTAAGTACCCTGTCCAGATTTCTCCTAAAAGGACAAATGGTAGGGGGCTGAGGGGGTAGGATCCCCAGTGAACAGTAGGAAAGCAGAGCTTCTTGGGGAGTTGTACACATTAGCTGAGAAAAGCCAGGGCTGGAGGTATAACAGCTGGAAGAAGGAGCCTGGTCCCATCTGGTTGTGTCAGACAAAGAACTGGGCACTGCCATGGAGTGATTCTGTTGGGGGAACTGTGCCCTAGCAACCCAGTGGCTGCCACAGTAACAGAGAAAGAATGTCTAGGCTGCCTTCATCTTAGGCTTTAACCTCCCCAGCCCCACTATTATTTGTTCCACATCAAAAAAGAGACCTCTAAAGCTGAGGGAGGTGACATGTCTTAGCTTCCACCCAGTCACCCAGTTAGAAGGGTAGAGTTGAGCTTGGGCCTCAGGTGGCCTGCCGGCCCCAGATCAAGTCCACCTCTCAGTCAAGTCTGGCCTCAGTTTCAGCAGGCTAATGGTTGACTCTTGTCTGCTTGAAGTATCTGTGTTTGGTCCCCTTAATAGGAGACCCTTCAAATTTGGTCACAGATTCTAGAATAGAGGAGCCATATAGCAACTGATGGCCATCAGTCTATTAATTCAGGTGTGTGGACAAGAATCACTCACTCCTGAAAGGACCCTGAAATGAAGCTTTGGACAAGGAAAACAGAAGTCCCCCTTGTTTGGCTGCAAGAGTGCAGCCCACACTTGCTATCTGTCTTAATTCTTTGGTTCCAAGAGTCAACCCATTTGCTCCACCAGGACCACATTTACAATTGTGGCCAATCACAACATCAGTAATGTGCTTGGCAAACACCTCTAATTATTTCTCTTGAGGTTCTCTTGTCATGATCCTTTTATTTTTCCTAAGGCTCTCTCTGCTTAACAAGGGTTAGGAGAGATGACTCCTCAATCAGACTGAAGATCACAGAGCTGGGATTTCTTTCCTGAGCCATGTGATTCAGGGAGGCACTTCTGTCTGCCTACATGGAGAGTCAAGCTGAAGATGTGCCAGCTATAGCTGTCCTTTTGTGTGTCCTGATCAAGAGGACAGGTATTTCTCATGACCTATCCTGATTTCAATGCAGCCCTGATCTGTGAGCAGTGGGGAGTAGTGGAGGGCTCCAAGGCCTCAGATGCAGAAAATGTCAGAGTCCTTGGCAAGTGTGTGCCCAGTGGGATGTCCTTCAGAAGCTGGGGACCAACTAGTTAGGAAATGCTGCTAGTTGGGGAAAGAGTGAAAATTTTGATTACACCTCTGGGAAAACAGGACCCACATCTGCCCACAGGCTCAATCTCTGTCTATGCTGTCTGCTCTGCAGAAGTAAAATCAGCCTCTCCCTGAAGGAGCTGACATATACAGCCCTTAGCTCTTCGAGTCACTGATGATGGAGCCTGCCAGCTTTCGTCTAAAGGAAAGCATGCACTGGACAGAGACTAGATTCTTCCCATCTAGAAATCAAAACTTTAGGTAAGTGAGGACATCATGGTTGCCCAAAGCCCTGTTGAAATCAGGCAAACAAGCTGCTATCTGACAACAGAGTTAATGAAAATCTCTTCGTGGTTATCCCAAAATTGAAAGTGAAAGTCACTTAGCCATGTCTGACTCTTTGTGACCCCATGGACTACTATATAGTCTAGGGAATACAGGCCAGAATACTAGAGTGGGTAGTCCTTCCCTTCTCTAGGGGAATCTTCCCAATCCAGGGATTGAACCCAGGTCTCCTGCATTGCGGGTGGGTTCTTTACCAGCTGAGCCACCAGGGAACTTCACCCCAAAGTAGGTTTAATCTCAGTAAAACTAAGTTTGTCTCAAAGGAAAAGCAGGAAAGGGCAGTGTTTCTAATGTTCTCGACTCTTGCCATTGAGTGTTTGGGCTCCTTCAGTGAAGGAGACCTGGGTACCAAGCTGGTACTGGAGCCTGATACCCAGCCCACATCACAAATGCAATTTTGTCACAATTCCATCTCATGCTGGGGCGAAGGGTCAGGGGATGCCATCTATGGCCTTCTTGATGAAGAGCAGCTTGGGGCCTCTTCCTTGGGGGTGCTGTTGCATGTATCTTAATGATACAAGATACTTTTGAGTGAAAAGAGGTAGCTCTCCTCAGCCCTCCAGACAGCTCAGTCCATCCCACTTCATGATGCCAGAGTCAGCCTTCCAGAAGGTCTAACCCTCTCCACACATGGTTCTAGTCTCCTGATAGGAGTTTCCTGTGGAACAAGGTCACTCAGTGGGTGCTCTTCGAACCCAGGTACACACCCTGCTCAGGTTAAATGCAGCATTCCCAAGAAATGTACACAGAGGGGTGGTTTTCAATTATGAATATTCACCATAAGCAAGGAATTGGCAAGAAATATTGGCCACTATTTCAACTTCTGAAAAATTTCCAGTGCTAGTTTAAAAATTGTGTGTGTGTGTGTGTGTGTGTGTGTGTGTGTGTGAGAGAGAGAGAGAGAGAGAGAGAGAGAGAGAGAGAGAGAGAGAGAGAGAGACA
>SJYC01104196.1:0-20785 GCA_006408675.1 Madoqua kirkii | reverse complement strand
GTCATCCGCATATCTGAGGTTATTGATATTTCTCCTGGCAATCTTGATTCCAGCTTGTGTTTCTTCCAGTCCAGCGATTCTCATGATGTACTTTGCATATAAGTTAAATAAGCAGGGTGACAATATACAGCCTTGATGTACTCCTTTTCCTATTTGGAACCAGTCTGGTGTTCCATGTCCAGTTCTAACTGTTGCTTCCTGACCTGCATACAGATTTCTCAAGAGGCAGGTTAGGTGGTCTAGTATTCCCATCTCTTTCAGAATTTTCCACAGTTTATTGTGATCTACACAGTCCAAGGCTTTGGCATAGTCAATAAAGCAGAAATAGATGCTTTTCTGGAACTCTCTTGCTTTTTCCATGATCCAGTTGTTGTTCGCAATTTGATCTCTGGTTCCTCTACCTTTTCTAAAATCAACTTGAACATCAGGGAGTTCATGGTTCATGTATTGCTGAAGCCTGGCTTGGAGAATTTTGAGCATTACTTTACTAGCATATGAGATGCGTGCAATTGTGTGGTAGTTTGAGCATTCCTTGGCATTGCCTTTCTTTGGGATTGGAATGAAAATCGACCTTTTCCAGTCCTGTGGCCACTGCTGAGTTTTCCAAATTTGCTGGCCTATTAAGTGCAGCACTTTCACAGCATCATCTTTCAGGATTTGAAATAGCTCAACTGGAATTCCATCACCTCCACTAGCTTTGTTCATAGTGATGCTTTCTAAGGCCCACTTGACGTCACATTCCAAGATATCTGGCTCTAGATTAGTGATTGCATCATCATGATTATCTGGGTCATGAAGATCTTTTTTGTACAGTTCTTCCATGTATTCTTGCCACCTCTTCTTAATATCTTCTGCTTCTGTTAGGTCCAGACCATTTAGGCATGAAGGGAGACTTAGGAATGGCACTAAGGTGTAAGATCAGCAGGATGAATGAGTCTGATGTACCCTGACTCTATGGATCAAAAAGGCCTGAATTTCTTGTCATATTTTCAGTTGGAAAAATTCCTGATATACATGTAGTCCAACAGGGGAGCAAGTTGCCGAGATATCTCTTTTCTTTAGAAGAATAGAAACTCTTTTTCACCTTTGGTGGTTTAGAAGTGGTTCTTCTTTCTTAGATAAAAGACCACAGAGACTTTATCCTACATGTAAACCTGGTGTGCAAATTTCTGCTAGTTGTTGTAAAAACCAGAAAAGTTATTTTTGCAGGCATTCTGCTAAAATCACTCCAAAATAATTGTATCATTGGTTCACAAATTGGCCTCCCAATATGGAGGGGAAGGAGAGACCTATCCAGATTGGTAGGTGGCCATTCTAATAAGCAACTTAGGAGGCTGTGCAACCGCTAACCCACCAGGATCTTTAGTTTCTACGAAGACCTTACCTGGGTTTACCCTGGAGGGTCTCCCCATCTTAGTCTCTCATGGTTACCTCCTAGTGACAGGGCCCCCTATAGGAACAGTGGGTGCAAGATTTCCTAGGTTCAGCTCTCTGATCCACTCAACTGATGGTCACATCCTCCTCAATGGCCTCCTCCAATGCACTTGCTATTTGTTCTAAGCTGACTTGTTAGCAACCTGTATTTCCAAGTTTCTATAAGAACACATCTCGTTCTGACAACTGTGAGTGGTTTCTGTGATCTGCCTGATTGTACATCCGTGGTCCTTGGCAGAAAGGCAGCTTTGTCCATCATACACACATCCCATATGAAATTATTCCAGACCTGTTTACTGTCTACACATTACCTTTTCAATGAATATAGTGAATTTTAGTAACAGAGGTCCAGAAAGGGAGCAAGGAAAGGAGGGTTTTGGCTCTGGTCCAGCACCTCTATATGAAAGCTAGGATGACACCTCACCTCCCTAAATTCATTTCCTCCACAGTAAAATACAAGTATTGACTCAGTACCTTCTCTTTCTTAGTTTAAATACCATGGAAGTTTCTCATCAAAAAGGGTAAAATGTGTCTTCCTTGGTACATATGACTGAGTGCTAAAATATAATCCCTGTAAGCCCCACTACTGATGTCATACGAATTCTTAAGTGTTACCAGAGTATCTGTTCCACCTCATGGTGGCTGGAACTCCCTCTTCCCAAGATGTCTAGTTACTTCTGGACTTCTTTTCCACTAAGATCTGTGGTCCAACAGTGTATCTTTTGGAGGGAGAAAAATTACATTAAGTATTTAGCTTCACTTCAGAAACCACTGCCTATGAATACTTTGGGCTATCAAATTTGGCCTATAATTTGAAGACTTTCCTTTTCATTCTTTCAAGCAATCTATTTTAAATTTTAAAAATTATATCAAACTGATCAGATTTGTAAACACACACACACACACACACACACACACACACACCACTGACTGACAATTTGAGACTATATTCCCAACATTAAGATGTCAGGTGAAAATAAAAAACTCCAGAGAGGAGTTTAAAAATATTTTAAACTCCTATTAATTTTACGTACTTGTTAAATAGTGGAAATATTTGTGTTTGTATCTAATTGTTTTCATCTAGATGACTGGCTTAATTAAACAATTCTCAAATTTCAGGACAAGATGGAAGTTCACTTTATTTTTAAAGGATGAACATGCCAATAAAGGCAATCTTTATAGCAGTTCAGGTTAGAGACCCAGGAACATTGCCATTCAACAAGAGGCAAAACTGTCAAGAGCAACAAGGAAAGTGTTTCTATTCATACAAAACCTATGTCTTTAGCTGATTCAATTAACTTCTCAAACCCTCAGTTTTTACATCTGTCAAGTGGGGATATTATTAAATTCCATTCATACACAGTTACTGAGGGGATAAAATGTGAGCTTAGAACAATTACACATGTGTTACACTCTGTAAAAATACAAGGGCTGTAGTTAAAGCATACAGTTAAGATCTGATTGAGAATCAGTGACATAGTTTTGATCTCATTTAAGGCAAAGCATCTACCCAATCTGGGCCTCAGATTTGTCATCTATAAAAGAGGGAGCGACAGTCAACAATGTAGCCTTTCTATCAACGATGGAATCTTACGACTGAACAACTGCAAGCTGGGTGAACTTACTGATAAATGTGTGAGGCTGGGTGAAATGAGTGTCTTAGTCTCCCACAGCCTGCCAAAGGCAGAACTCAATCCAGTAGGCCAAGCAACATGCTAAGCTCTGAATTAAAAACATATTTAAAAACTTGCTAAAAGCGGCTTTCTCTTCCATTGCTCTTTCATCAGTAAAACTTCATAAGGCAAACAAAACTCTTTGAGGAATAAGAAACACAAAGTACATCAATCTGTGATGAGTTTACAAAGCCAATCTCTAGTGTTTCATTACCCAGTATAGCTGTTTTATCCCAGCTATACTTCTTTATCCCAGCACATTTTTTCGACATGATAGATATGTCTCCACTGTCCTGTGTCTCCATGACAGAAGACAATAAACACAATTTGGCACAATAATTTAAACAGTCTGTGCAAACCCCACTATTTTAAAGTAACCTCTATTTTTATAGCAAATTACAGAAAATATGGGGATGTTTATATATGTGTGTGTGTATATATATACACACACACATATTATTTACTCATGAATTTATATAAATTCATATTCATCTGTTTAATTTGCTTTAAGAAACTCTTAAGGGAAAAAACAGCACAAACATTTACTCAGAGACACATTTTAGCATCTTTGATTAGGATGGTATTTTTATGACTAACAGATTAACAAAATAATAATAAGTGATAAAGGCGAAAGAAAACTATCAGAGATTCTGATTTCTGGGCAAATTCTTTACGCCCTGACAAACGAACTCCCGCTAACATGTAACATCCTTCCTGAACTGCATTCAGGATGAAAAGTTCTGTGCTAATCTCCCAGGAGGAAGTAGAACATCTACTTCTATCTGAGAACTTAATGTCAGCAGCTAAGAAAGGTAACTGCTGCTGCTGCTGCTGCTAAGTCACTTCAGTCGTGTCCGACTCTGTGCGACCCCAGAGACGGCAGCCCACCAGGCTCCCCCGTCCCTGGGATTCTCCAGGCAAGAACACTGGAGTGGGTTGCCATTTCCTTCTCCAATGCATGAAAGTGAAGTCGCTCAGTCGTGTCCGACTCCTAGGGACCCCATGGACTGCAGCCTTCCAGGCTCCTCTGTCCATGGGATTTTCCAGGCAAGAGTATGGAGTGGGCTGCCATTCCCTTCTCCAAAGAAAGGTAAATTTGAGAGCATATCGTCGAGTACTCGGTGGGCCTAGTACCAGAGGACAATAGATATGGACCAGTCCCTAAACAGAGGAGTCGGGAAGCAGAGGTGAGGGGCCACTCACAATTTGAACCTACTGCACGATTTAATCCCATGTTAGGTCATGACGATGTGGTTCGACTCTGGGTCGGGAAGATCCACTGGAGAAGAGATAGGCTACCCACTCCAGTATTCTTGGGCTTCCCTTGTGGCTCAGCTGGTAAAGAATCCACCTGCAATGTGGGAGACCTGGGTTCCATCCCTGGGTCACAAAGATTGCCTGGAAAAGGGAAAGGCTACCCACTACAGTATCCTGGCCTGGAGAAGTCCATGGACTGTATAGTCCACAGGGTCGCAAAGAGCTGGACACAACTGAGCTACTTTCACTTTTTCACTTTCATGCTTTATGTGTCACCATGTAAGGGAGATTTTAGATACATATTCTAAATTGTCAACTAAAGATCATTTGCGTATGTATATTTAGGAATCTTTCCACACTGAGAAATTTTAACTTTTGTGTATTCATCTTGATGCAGAATACAAAGAAAATTCTCTTTGCTACTGAAAAGCCGAAAATTCTCTTTTGCAGTAATACTTCCAATTGAAAGACATTTTCAGAGAATAATGTAACAGTCCCTGAGGTTAGTATTTGTCAAACAAAGGTATCTGGAACCCTATTAAGTCTGAAAGATGTTTCCCCTTGAGCATGGAGAGCTCAAGTTTGATTTGACAAAGACATAATTAGGAAGTCCTGCAAAGAACACAACTGTTGATGCTGAAGGTGACCTTGCCATTTCAATTCAGTCTGAATTAGTCAGGAAAAAAAAAACAGAAACAACCCTCTGCAGGTAGACCTTCAAGAAATGTTCAGCATAAAATTGTGCAGAAGACTTAGAATGCCTTCCATTACTACTTTTACTACAGTAATGGGATATCAGAGAGTTAGGCTAAGAGGCAAAGTTTCCTTGGAGACAGTTCAACAGCCTTACTGGGATATAAGCTTCAAGCTCCCAGGCACTTGCTCACAGTGTCTCCCAGTATGTGGCTACTGCCCTCAGAACCACTGGAGACAACTTGATTAAAAAATAATAATAAAAATACAAAGGCCTGGCCCAGTCACAGACTTACTAAATCACAATTTCTTGGTCAGGGGTCTGAAAATATGATTTATATTAAGCTCCCTAGGTCATTCTGATGTACGAAGACATTAAGAGCTACCACTCAGTTTTAATGATACTTAGGAAGGATCACCTATTCCTGCATAATCCCATTTCTTCCTCCCTACTATAGCTAAGACTAGGGTATATTGAAAATGGCAACAAGGTTAGATACAACTCAGGATTATGCAATGGTCCAGGAGCATCAGTGGTGGAAAAAAGGTCTCCATAGCTGCTTCATTCGTTTTCTTTCTTGAAATTCTCAAAACTCTTCATTGTCAGAAGTTTGGGAAAATGATGTTTAGAAAGTCTAGTATCAGCTTGACAATGATGGTTGGTAATAAAGTTAATATATAGTCATACACTCTTATATTCAGCTAAGGCCTCTGTGGCCCAATTCAATATACAACATCTCAAAACACTAAGACAGCAGAAAACTGCTTAATCAAAGTATATGAACCCGGAGATCCAAGCAGTCCATCCTAAAGGAGATCAACTCTGGGTGTTCTTTGGAAGGAATGATGCTAAAGCTGAAACTCCAGTACTTTGGCCACCTCATGCGAAGAGCTGACTCATTGGAAAAGACTTTGATGCTGGGAGGGATTGGGGGCAGGAAGAGAAGGGGATGACAGAGGATGAGATGGCTGGATGGCATCATGGACTCTATGAACGTGAGTCGGAGTGAACTCCGGGAGTTGGTGATGGACAGGGAGGCCTGGCGTGCTGCAATTCATGGGGTCGCAAAGAGTTGGACAAGACTGAGTAACTGAACTGAACTGAAGATACTTAAAAAGAATTAGGTAACCTATATTTCTGATAAAGTATATTCACTGAAGAAGTCTGGAGAAGTATATAAACAAAACATATTTTGTAAAAACTATAAAACTAAAAAACTAACTGTAAAAACAAATTTATTAAATAGCCTAAACTAGAACATAAGTTCTAGAAGCAGAAAATTTTGCTTCAGTCTTTGCTGTATATACAGTTCTTTGACTAGGTTGTGGCACTCAAATTGAATATTTAGTATTTAACATGGTTGAAAACGATAACTTGATATTTTCACAAATATCCATCTATGTCTCTTTTCCCATAAGTAACAAATATCCATTTTTTATGTATCCCTTACTGTTTCACTCCCTAAAACTTAATAGAATTTAAAGAACATGTCTATACATATATATATATATATATATATATTTTTTTTTTTTTTTAGCTTTGGACTAATGGAGTTTCTTTGTGTGTGTGTG
Source organism: Madoqua kirkii (assembly GCA_006408675.1). Taxonomy (NCBI): domain Eukaryota; kingdom Metazoa; phylum Chordata; class Mammalia; order Artiodactyla; family Bovidae; genus Madoqua; species Madoqua kirkii. Next base: position 14,156 of record SJYC01104196.1, on the reverse strand, counting down.
TGTGTGTGTGTGTGTGTGCGCGCTCTTTTTTTTTTTTTTACTTACAATATTATATTGGTTTTGCCATACATTGACATTAATCCACTACGGGTGTACATGAGTTCCCAATCCTGAACGTCCCTCCCACCACCTTCCCCATATCATCTCTCTGGGTCATCCCCGTGCACCAGCCCCAAGCATCCTGTATCCTGTATCAAACCTAGACTGGCAATTCGTTTCTTCATGATATTATACATGTTTCAATGCCATTCTTCCATATCATTCTACCCCCTCCCTCCCACAGAGTCTGAAAGACTGTTCTATACATCTGTGTCTCTTTTGCTGTCTTGCATACAGGGTTATTCTTACCATCTTTCTAAATTCCATATATGTTAGCATATTGTATTAGTGTTTCTCTTTCTGGTTTACTTCACTCTGTATAATTGGCTCCAATTTCATCCACCTCATTAGAACGGATTCAAATGTACTCTTTTTAATGGCTGAGTAATACTCCATTGTGTATATGTACCACAGCTTTCTTATCCATTCATCTGCTGATGGACATCTAGGTTGCCTCCATGTCATATATTTTTAAATTTACCATCTACCCACTGAAAATGTAATTGTATGTAATCTTTGTATGTAATTACATAATTTGTTTGTAATTATATGTAATTTTTGCTAATTACATACAAAGCTGTACCAGATTGTGTGTGTGCTTGCTTTTCCAAGTACTGTGCACAGTAATAACTCCCTATTTTCACTTACATTTTTATGGTGATTTTTCATGCTGTGATAATTTCCATTCTTTTTCGGTAAACATCTGGCAATTTCCTATTTGCCCATATTCCTAATATAAAGAAAGAGTTGCCAGTTTAAACAACTGCTAACAAGTCTTTATATTAAAAAGTGTAAGTTCTTTTCAAGTATATGTTGCAGAATTTTCCCAAGTTGATGTTTGCTTTTTAATACCACAGAGTTTTGTCCATCATAAGATTTCACTTATTTTGTGGTCACATTTTTTGGTATTTTATGATTTTTATCAACACTGAGATAAGCTTAATCAAACATGCCTATCTGCTCATTAGGTACAGGGGATCATTAGAGTTCAATTTGGTGAAGTGGTCTTTAGTTTGGTAAATGTGACCTGACTTATAGTATCAAACTTGAATAAATGAATAAACTTATGCTGTAACTTCTAAATTATGAGAAATTTGTTAAGAGCTGGTCATATGTTGAGTTGATAATGAAAGAAACACAAGTGATAAGCATGCATATTTGGAATACTTTTTACAATGTAGTCCTTAGATAATCTTATCATCATTCTCTCTTCCTTAAGATTGAATGTGGTAAGCTTCAAAAATAACCATTCATCTTCTGGCCTTAGTGGGCATCTTTTCGAACTTCCCTTGTTGGTGGATACTCTCGGCCTCTGACTCTGACACAATGGATGACCTTTCCATGTAAGCCCAGACTACTCTGTCTTTTAACTTCCAAGTATGCTTCCTTGAGAGACCACGAACAGTGTAATTAGAGGTTATAGATATAACCTTACATTTCCCTGAACTTAGCAGCTACCCTTGTCTGTCCTCGTTTTAGGAATGGCAGTAAAATCGGCTATCATGAGAATGTAACCAAATTCAGTTCAATTTTCTTTTCAAAGTACAAAAGAATTATCTCTGTGTTGTTCTGAAAATGACCTAGAAAAAGGTCCAGTTCCAGATAGCGAAAATTCAGTTAGCTTTTAATATTAATATTTAGCTGAAATAATGCATATAAGTGAATAATTTGTTATAAAATTTGAACAACTGTCTCAGAATATCACTTCTAAATTTCATATAAAGTTGGTTTTTAATAATCTGAGCTCAAAGAAATCACTAGAAATCACTGGGAAGAAATGCACCACTGTATCATGACTTTGCCCAAAGTTTTTATCTGGTTAAATTTACTGTTTCCTAGCATTCCCTAAACTGATGGAGTGTCTAATTCAATCTCTTTAAAAAGGAGCATTTCTGAATGGCTAAACTTAACTAGCAGGAATTATGGATAAGTCTCACTTTTGAATTCTTAGATGAATTAGAAATTCCCTCGTGAATAGACAAGAGCCTTAAGGTACAGTAATTTCAAAATTGTACCCTCAGAATCCTTCTGCCTTGTAGAACATACACATTTATACAAATCAATGTTGAAAAGTTAAATCTGCAGAGAGGATGGCTAGAGACAGAACATGAGAAGAAGGAAAAATGAGCTCTGCTAGCCCAGTTTTAGTCAGATTTTTGACTATTTACAACAGAGGGAAGTAAGATCAGAAAGCACCACCAAATACCAGCAATTAGGTCTGCAAAACTCTCAGCAGAGCCACAGAGCTTTCCTGAAGTCACTCATGTCCTCCCCCTCATCCCCTCCCCACGACTGCCTCATCCAGGCCTCACTGCTTCCGCAGGGCAGAGGGAAGCACAGAACCCAAATATTCCAATGACGCATTTATACAGAACACAGACAAGAAGTGCAAAATCCTCTCAGGAATTTGTGTCAAATACTTTACACTTCTCACTGCTAAAGAGAGTAGGCACACCAATTACAAATGATTTTCTGATTTATAAATTTGCATTTTGCAAAACAGTAACGAGCCCTCAGTTTGCATACCTCCAATCAGCTTTTCTGTATGTGAGGCCACCAGCTCTTTGAGCTTTGGTTACCAAATAAACAACATCCCCCTCAAAGCTCTGAGGGAAAATCAACAGCCTTGATCTGGCCTCAGAAGACATGAAAGCCTGCTGAACAGATCACTGGCGAGGAGATGAGTCTGCATTTCGGGATCTCATCCATAAAGGGAATTGGATGAGTTCATTTCTAAGGTTGCATGAAAACTTCTTTAATTTCTAATTAAGCATTCACAATTCTCAGTGGATTTCACCATCTAGGTTTATAATAGTCACATTAAAAAACGCATGCCTTTCCACAAACAAGAACAGAACGGAGAGCCAGGGGGAAAATAGTTGGAAACCTGTTATTAAAACAGACTCTGAAAGGAATGTTGAAAATGCTACGCTGGACCTCCTTTCACTTGAGCAATTATCATTTTCTTCAATTGGTATCTAGATTATATGATCCATTTTTATAAAATGAAAGCTGGGATATCCTCATATTTTAAGCCCCACAAGAGCAGGGACTTCACTTTTCTGTAAATGAAGACTTATATGGAAGATAAATAATAAACATGAAGAGATGAGCGGCTCTGGATGAAGCCGTTAAGAGCCTTATTCCCACATCATACCCCAAGGGGGCGCCATACAGCTTCCAGTGCAGGTGTTCGCAGACTAGCTCTGAGCGTTCTTGCCCTGAGGCATAGATGTTTTCAGTCCTCCGAGCAGCCAGGCATTTTAGTACGTTGCCTCTGCTGGACTGATTTTATTGGTTTACCCTGAAGTACTTTAGAAATGTTAGTTTTTATTTGCACTGTGATAGAAAGATTGAAAACCACTTAGCACATAACAAACTAGCCAATTAAACTTGAGTAACAGGTGTGACCCGTTGCAGCTGACAGAACCTTAGCGTGCGTGGATCTTGAAGTACCTGTGATTGCATCCGAGCAGCCAGGCATTTTAGGACGTTGCCTCTGCTGGACTGATTTTATTGGTTTACCCTGAAGTACTTTAGAAATGTTAGTTTTTATTTGCACTGTGATAGAAAGATTGAAAACCACTTAGCACATAACAAACTAGCCAATTAAACTTGAGTAACAGGTGTGACCCGTTGCAGCTGACAGAACCTTAGCGTGCGTGGATCTTAAAGTACCTGTGATTGCAGGACCACCCACCAGAATTTGCCAGCCAGCCTGCCCCACAGGCCGAATAAACTGAACAGCTCAATTCAATTGCTTACTTTTCCCAGGGAGGTAAAACAAAACAAAACAAAAAACTCTTTTAATTTTCACAGAACATCATTTGGCTTATTGGAGTACTTCTGGCTCTTTATGATAAGCCTCGTCATCTGCATAAGAAAAGGTAGCTGCAACTAGTTCATTAAGGGGGGTGGGGTGGAAACACCATAATTTGGGTAGAATAGAAGCTGGAGACAAGGTCTTTGATATACACCACTTGAGCTGGGTATCTTTCATCAGAACACCTGCCCTGTCAGATCAGACTTTCAGAAGTTTCAGATTAGACTATTCAGAGTTGAGATTGTGCTAAGTACTTTACAAACATTATATGAAGTTCTATATTAGACAGTGGACTAAGTGACAAAATTCTATTTATTCCAGGCGACCTCTAAGTCCTAACAGATAAGACACCTGGTTGGTTGATCCATTCCAGTTGCTTACTGTGGGCCTCTGACTAAAAGTGCATACACATACCCTTCCCCATCAGAATTCTGAGCTCTGTGAAAGGACAGTAAATGTAGATGCAAGGTCCCCAGATGACTTTGCTGTGTAGACTGAAAACCAAAGTGAAGAGCTGCCCATTTACCAACTGCTGCTGCTGCTGCTAAGTCGCTTCAGTTGTGTCCAATTCATGTGTGACCCCCACAGACGGCAGCCCACCAGGCTCCTCCATCCCCGGGATTCTCTAGGCAAGAACACTGGAGTGGGTTGCCATTTCCTTCTCCAATGCATGAAAGTGAAAAATGAAAGTGAAGTCGCTCAGTCGTGTCCGACTCTGCGTTCCCATGGACTGCAACCTACCAGGCTCCTCCGTCCATGGGATTTTCCAGGCAAGAGTGCTGGAGTGGAGTGGCATTTCCTTCTCCAGTTTACCAACTAGGGCCGACTAATTCTTAAGTCCATCTTCAAGCATTCGAGCATGTTCAGATGCTCAATCATGACCAATTCCGCATGACCCCATGGACTGTAGCTCACCAAGCTCCTCTGTCTATGGGATTTCCCAGGCTAAGAATACTGGAGTTATTTCCTCTCCCAGAGGATCTTCTGACCCAGAGATCAAACCCACATCTCTTGAGTCTCCTGCATTGCAGGTGGATTCTTTACCAAGAGTGGCAGCCTAATATCAATAATCAGAATCAGACCTAGTTATAACAGCTAACAGTTTTGGAAGCAGGCAAAATTCTCCCATTTCCTTTTCCAATGTTATCAACAGATGACTCCATACAATGTATTGGGTGAAGACAGTTTCCTAGAATTTCAAAATTAAAAACAAACCGAATGACAGGAGTTATTTTTCCCCCACTCTGGTGGCATATTAGATTCACTGTGGGACAATTTTTTAAAATACTGATTCTAGGATTTTAATCAGAGATCAGTTAAATCAGAATTTTCAATGACAGGCCTGAATATCAGTACCTTTTTAAACTTCCCTGATGATTTTAATGGGGAGCTCTGATTTAAGAACCTCTGTCCTTAAGGCTTTAGAGTGAAGTTCAACCTGTCATCTGTTAGGCAATGCTCCTCTAACTTTAGCCTGCACAGAACCACCTGGGAATTCTATTTTCAATGAGACGCCTGAATATCAGTACCTTTTTAAACTTCCCTGATGATTTTAATGGGGAGCTCTGATTTAAGAACCTCTGTCCTTAAGGCTTTAGAGTGAAGTTCAACCTGTCATCTGTTAGGCAATGCTCCTCTAACTTTAGCCTGCACAGAACCACTTGGGAATTCTGGTAAATCACAGATTATGTTCTGGTAGTACCAGCACGAGACTTGAGAGCCTCTATTTCCCATGTGTATGACGGTGATGATTTGAGGGGCTCACTGAGTAGCGAAGTCCAAGAGCACTCGGTCCTCAAACTTGGCTGCACATGTACAGGCCTACCTGTCCCATTTCATTTACTTGTATCGCCTTCCTCATCCCGTGGGCAATCAGGTTTGAACACTCTGGGTTACGCAATGCCTACTGCTCACTGACTCCAGGTCACCCGGCACAACTAGCAACATCCCAGCAGAGCTGTCTTTAATCAATACATAAAACAAGCAATTGGCCTACTCAACTGTGCTGGTGTGTTGTGAGCTGTCCTTCCCCAGGGCTGGTACTTAGGAATATTCAAAGCCAGAGTTAGTGGGAGGGCCCATTAAAACAGGGTTCATTTATTCTAACTTCCAGCTGCAGATTCTTAACCTGTCAGTGTAAGGATAATAGGAATAACCTGACAAGGTTATGAGTATTAGTTAAGTCATAGCATCTGTCCAAGTAGCCGGCTTTTATTGGGCTTCCCTGGTAGCTCAGTTGGTAAAGAATCCACCCGCAATGCAGGAGACCTGGGTTCGATTCCTGGGTTGGGATAGCTAGCCACTCCAGTATGTTGGCTTGGAGAATTCCATGACTGTATAGTCCATGGGGTCCCCAAGAGTTGGGCATGACTGACTGACTGATCACTCTGGGTTACGCAATGCCTACTGCTCACTGACTCCAGGTCACCCGGCACAACTAGCAACATCCCAGCAGAGCTGTCTTTAATCAATACATAAAACAAGCAATTGGCCTACTCAACTGTGCTGGTGTGTTGTGAGCTGTCCTTCCCCAGGGCTGGTACTTAGGAATATTCAAAGCCAGAGTTAGTGGGAGGGCCCATTAAAACAGGGTTCATTTATTCTAACTTCCAGCTGCAGATTCTTAACCTGTCAGTGTAAGGATAATAGGAATAACCTGACAAGGTTATGAGTATTAGTTAAGTCATAGCATCTGTCCAAGTAGCCGGCTTTTATTGGGCTTCCCTGGTAGCTCAGTTGGTAAAGAATCCACCCGCAATGCAGGAGACCTGGGTTCGATTCCTGGGTTGGGATAGCTAGCCACTCCAGTATGTTGGCTTGGAGAATTCCATGACTGTATAGTCCATGGGGTCCCCAAGAGTTGGGCATGACTGACTGACTGACTGTTGCTTCACTTTTCAAGCTGCTATTCCCACCCATTTTGTAGCTATGCCCTTCACAGGTGTTAGGCTTGCCCAGCACAAAGTTGGGCAGCTCCTTTTAGACAACTAGACTAAGCTCCTTCAAGGGACAATGAAGCTTGGAGTCAAATGCCCTAACTTGTTAAAGGCCAGAAAATACTACAAATATTAAACCAAACCGTAATATATATCATGACATATTACAATGCAGTTATATCTTTTGGACCTCCCTGGTGGCTCAGTGGTAAAGAGACAATGCAGGAGACATGGGTTTGACCCCTGGTCCAGGAAGATCCCCTGGAGAAGGAAATGGCAACCTATTCCGGTATTCTTGCCTGGGAAATCCCATGGACAGAGGAGCCTGGCAGGCTACAGTCCATGAGGTTGCAAAGAGTCGGACACGACTTAGTGACTGAGCAATCTATTAAACCAAAGGGCTTCCCTAGTGGCTCAGAGGTTAAAATGTCTGCCTCCAGTGCGGGAGACCCAGGTTTGATCCGTGGGTCAGGATGATCCCCTGAAGAAGGAAATGGCAACCCACTCCAGTATTCTTGCCTGGAGAATCCCATGGACAGAGGAGCTCAGTAGGCTACAGTCCACGGGGTCACAAAGAGTCGGACAGGACTGAGTGACTTCACTTTCAACCAACCCAAGCCAAAGAAACAAACTGTCGCAGAAAGAATGAAAATAAAAAGGCTCGAGGATCTGGACTTAAATCCCATCGGGGAGAATTAGTCTTCCAACATTCCCTAATTGTGTCCAGGACTTCATCTTTGTACTAACCACCCTGTGTGGTCTGTTTAGTCTCTCACTAGACTGCATTCCTTTCGAACAACAGCTCTCTCTTTAGGGATATTCCCCTACAGGGAGGCTTTCCCAGGGTAGGTATTCAATAAAGCTGTACCAGAAGAACAAATAAAATAAACCCATATGTACTCACTCCAGAAAACTCCTGATGGCCACGGTTTCCTTGCATTCTATTTCTTATGTGTTAAAATACTTCAAAACCTATTTGGCTGGTCAATCAGTGACAGAAAAGGTTTCACCAGATGATGTTAATATAAATAAACCCTATGTACCAGAACATCTTTCCACATTCCAAGTAGCAAACAACTCAATTGTACAGAGTTTTGTGTACAATTTACATTTTAACAGTGATTGTATGATTAATTTTTCCAGAACTATTTTTCAAGTTAAGGTGGATTCAAATCATTTAACATCATCCCAAGAATGACTTATAAATTTAGTAGCTCTTCCAATAGAGTAGAATTTTTCAAGGGGTGAAGAGTAGATGCTTAACCTATTTTTGAGAAGTTTCAATCATCCAAGCTGATCTTAATATTCTTCAGCAAAATTGATGAATTCACAGAATCTATTCCAATATCTAAAATAAAAATCTATGAAGTGTTTTACAACATTGAGCGACAAGCTCTCGTTCATTTGTTCTTTTTTAAAAAAATTCTCAACCAGTGCATTCAATCTAAAGTCTTTAAGCTGGTCCAGACATCCCATAAAGATATATTTTTTTAAATGAATGCCCTTATGCTTATTACAATCACTGGATTTCTCTTTTATATTTGTCAAAGAAAAAGAAATAAGGTTAACATTTACTGGTCATGCCTTTATAATTGTGTTTGCATTTTCTAAGATGTGTCCTTTAAAATTATAAAGGGCATCCTTGACTGAACCAATAGAATGATTCATCTTCTCTCCTAAGAATCCATTTAACACTTGAGGGCAATCAACCATACTGTGTTTCTGTGGCTTGTGTTTGTAAAACTTCTGAGGCTCCTTTCGGCAACCCGGTCAGTCTTATTTTAAATGAAGGTTTCCAGGAAAGTGTAACACTAATATCTAGATGAAAGGGTAGATGTTTTTGGTTATCGCATCCAACTCCATTTCCTATACAGGAGAACCTAGAGTAGTCTCAGAAAGGCTTGTGGAAGGCTGCCACAGAGAGCGGAGACAAGGCCCAGAGCCCCATCCCACCATCCTCTCCACTAAATCCATCACACCTGTCTGCCGGCAGGTACGCCCTCCTTGGAGCGCTTGAACTCCTCCAGGTCTGGCTGGCCGTGCCACATCTTCAAGGCACCCAGACCACTTCTCAGCCTTGTTTGTGCAGCCAGTGACCTCGAGTAACAAGGCTTAACAGCTCTTTTTAGACAAAGAGCAGGCTTGCTTACTGTCTGCTATAAAAGTTCAGTGTAAATCCACTGAGTGCATGGAATTCATCTGGCACCTCCTGCACCACCTCGGGGGACTGAGGCACAAAGAGAACCGAGGCGAGTATGCTACTGATCACACTGCTCTGTCTCTGAGCCAGGAATGCCAAGTCTTCTGCCAGCACCCGTGAAATAGGAGCACTCTTATCTACCAGCTTTTAAGAAGTGTACAATCAAATCCCAAGCCTGACACCAATTTCAGCTTGAAAATTCAAGTTTACAGTTATTATAACAAATGATTTAATTAGATTTATTCAGAACAGCCGAGATTGGTCAATACAGAAAGAAAATAAGGGTGACTGTATATATGCATTCCCATTCCTCTAAAAAGTTTTGTGCTAATTTCCCCTAATCATGTCACCAAAGACTTTTTTCTCAAAGCTAACTAAAATATTCAGGTATTTACGAGGCAGATTTAGTTTTAGCTAAGGACAGTCATTTTGTAAGTAAAATAGGCAGAAAGTAGTATGTCAAAGTAATATTCACCACAGATATATTAAGCTTCTATTTATATCTGAAAAATCTGAATACAGAGGTTGAGTTGACAAAACTTCTAAGAAAATTACTTTTTTGAATGCACAGCTAAATCAATTTAGTTAATATTTAAAGGAAGATTAAACAGAGCAAGATGGTTGTCATATAATGGAAGTCTTTCTCTTTCTCAATGAATTCTCTAAAGAAGTAAATATTGTAAAATATTTAGTCTTCAACAAAAGCTATTTATAGCAAATAGCATAAAGTTGTATATATTCATTAAAACAACATCAACAACTTGGGAATAAAGAATCCCCATTTGGCACCCATGCTTCCTGCATCCCCATGACTTGCCCAGAGAGGCTTCCCTAGCATGGCACCGAGCTCTCAAGATGACAAGAGGGAATAGTTACGTAGTAGTTATGTAGTAACTTACGTAGTAAGTAGTAGTTATGACACTTGAAGCAGTTTCTAAATTCCAGGCTAAAATCTGCATTTTTAAAGTCTCAGCCTTCTCACTTCCAACCAAGTTGAATGACCTTGGGCAAGTTACTTATTCAGTTAGTTCTTCAGTTACATCATTGGGCTGTTAGTGAGGAATGATGGACACTCTAATGTTAAATGTGATTCACTTTAAAAATCTGAAATATAGAATGCAGACCCTTACCCATGGTGTGAGGGTCTTACACCATACACATAAGACACTTGCCCCAAGTGTTAAAGCTTTTAAGAATGAAGCTGGGTCTGCCATTTCAAAGCTTTCCATTATACAACATACTATTATGTAAATACCCAAATACATGTGTTTATGCCTTTATGCTTTAAATGCATTCTCCAGTATTTAAAGGAAATTCTCCATTCTTCTCTTTCCTGCCAACATGTCCAACATTTTAATATGGAAAGAAAGATATATAATAGACACACACAGAGAATGTTACATCTAAACCATGCTGTCTATTTGCAGGAATGAATTGGTGAAATCCAATACGGACCTCACAGGACAAAGAATATTTAAGTTTTGCCAAATTCCCCCAAAGCAAAAAAGCACTTACTGTATATGAACAGTATAACCAAAAAGATTTGAGTAACAGCTAACAGTTTACACCTGCCTTCTTTGTATGTTTCTGTATTGTTTCCAAGGTCTTAATTTCTTGGAAAAATCCCCACATTTCCAACACTTACAAAGCATTCCACATTTTTAGCTGGGGCTGCCAAACAGGCTATTTTGTGAAAGCACAATATGCATTTTCCAGAAGCCCAATTCAAAGCCACATGTATCCAAAATACATTAACAATGAGTGTTTGTGTATTAACCATAGGTTCTGAGACACATCACTTTTCATTTCTTCCATTTACTGTCTCAAGTGGGAGGAACAATTTAACAAGAAAACAGCTGCGAAAACAATGAACAAATGTGAATCTAAGGGACTCTTACAGTTGAGTAGTGAAATATACTATGGAACTAACAATTATATCAAGAAATGAAGCCTCATATATGACAGGTATGCTGTAAGAAATATGCACTATTTTCTGCAATGAAAAATACAAAAAGCTAACCATACAATGGAAAATGCTATATAATTAACACAACGGACATACACTTTCCCTTCCACCCCACTATTCTGGAAACAAACTAATAGAAGCTAATGGGAATGTAGAGATTTATATTTATTCTCTTGAAATTCCCACTTAGATCTTTCCTCTTTTTCCTTCATATAAACATGATTGCAAATCAAACAAACACAGAAACAACAACAACAACAAAAACCAAATGTATTAGTTTTCTACTGCTGGATAACAAATTATGCCTAATTTAGCAGCTTAAAACAAGAGAAGCTTATTAACTCACAGTTCTGTAGAACTCCTGGCACAGCACAGGAGCCATCTCTGAGACTCAGAGTCTCACCAGGCAGAATCAAGATGGTAGGGGTCTTGCCTGCATTCTTACTTGGGGTCTGGGGAAAAACTTGCTTGCAAATTCTCTCAGGTTGTTTGCTAAACTGGGTTCCTTGTGCTTGTACAACAGAGGTCCCCATTTCCTTGCTGGTCTCCCCAGTCCTTGGCTTTGTAAGCAGCAACAGAGAATCTCCTTCCACTGGAATACCTCTCACAGGCTGAATCACTTTTGCCAGGAACAGTCCAACCCCTTTTACAAGCTCACCTGATTCAATCAAGAACACAAAGGTAGTCTCCCTATGTTAAGGTGGACTGATCTGAAACCTTAATTACTTGAGCAAGCTCTTTGCAGCTGAGCAGAGATTAATTAGCATTCACCTGTCAGGGAGAAGGTGTATATACAACCAGAGTGGGAACCTTGGGGTTCAAGTTCAAAATTCTGTTTCCTACAACATGCAAATCAGGACAATAATAATCTCTTCAGTAGGAATTAACAGGTTATTTTACTTGAACAACATTTGGGACTTTAATGTCTTCTAAAAGTCAATTTTTGTTAAGATGTCTGCTATTTAGGCTTAAAAGATAAAAAAAAGCAGTAAGAATTCTAAAAGCCAATTGCAATTATTTTATAAATCCATTCCCATCATATCAAAGTAACTGATATAGCTCATCATGGTATCTTATGGTGATTTTTCAGTTATTTTTAATGATGAGTTGTTTAGTTGCTGAGTCGTGCCTGACTCTGTGACCCATGGACCAAGGCTCCTCTGTCCATGGAATTTCCCAACAAGAAAGACTGGAATGAGTTGCCATTTCCTTTTTTAGGGGATCTTCCTGACCCAGGGATCGAACTTGCATCTCTTGCTTTGGCAGATGGATTCTTTACCACTGAGCCTCCTTAAACAGTGAAACTAATGCTCCATGGAGGATTAAGCAACATGAAGGATTTCAGAATATCAATTTGTAGTTATTTGATGATGACTATAAGGAAAACATTATATTTCATTATAATATGAATGAAAATTCGTATTATTTTCAAATGTGAAAGAAAATTCACATTATTTTCATAATATGAAAATATGATTTTCCTATTATCAGCCATTTTCCTGAATTAATTACAAACCATCAGGAAAGAAGTAAGGCCAGATTGAAGAAAAGGCAGGGAAAGGTCCAGCACAAGAAGCAGCCTTTGAGCTCTAAGCATTGTAAACGGTGTACAGCTTTACAAACTCTAAAACAGAGCCTCTCTATTGTTCTCCCCCTTTCCTTCCGATAATCTTCAGAATTATCAACTACTGTAAGGATGTCCAGGTTGTAGAATTTTACAGCTGAAATGGACCTGCAAGATCACGATCTTTAAACCTTCACCCAGATCTAAAGTCATATCTACCAAAAAACCAACTTTTAAACAGAGAAAATATTCTTAATTAGAGAAATATGGTAATTAAATGGATATTATAGGGTATCTGGTTTCCTGGTTAAAACAAGTTGTAGCTTTTGTTTATTTTCAATTTTACAAATCTTTGATGGTTTAAAGTTTCTCCATATGTTTTAATAAATGATGTGTCTTGATCCTGTTTCTACCCCCCTTGCAGTTCCATATACTGGACTCTTCTATAGCTCAAGGTCTTTATTTACATCAGTTAAAAGAGTTCTGTTACCCTACAAAATTGCAGACACTTCCAATTCCAAGACTAATGTATTAAAATTAATTCTGGTTTCCTACAATAATAAGGCCTTGTCACCTTGCTTGCATGATCAGCAAAGAAGGCAGAATTCAAAATTAGATTACTCTAAATATTACTTTAATGCTGTATTCACATTCCTGAACCTCTGACATAATTCAATTCACATTTTACTGAGAAATTATGATATATCTGATTTTGTACCAGACTCTAAGCTTCTATGGGCATCTTTGTATCTTTAGCACATAGAACAATATTTAGATGTACTCAAAATAAGCTTTCAGAATAAGTATAGAATATATGCATAGGTCCTGCTTTCCAAGGAACTTAGAATCTAGTAGGCAAGATGGGTTTTAGCCCAGTGAAACCCATTTCAACTTCTCACCTCCTGGCCTGGAAGATGCCACTTTATTATTATTTGTGTTATTTTAAACTTTAGTTTGTGGTAATTTAATATAGCCGTAGAAGACCGACGCAAGGTCACAGAACTGTTTTCAGTTGTGAGAAGGTTTCACTGGGCTGGTGTTCCAAGGGAAAGGAGGAGCCAGGGCTCCACGGAGGAAAACAGGTGATGTTAGTTAAATCCTTGCTACTTATAACGTATGGTCCCTTTCGAGCAGTGCTGATGGAAACTGGCTCTTTCTTGGAAATGTAAAATGTCAGGCACAGAAGTTAGACCTATTGAACCAGAGTCAGCATTTTAACAAGATCCCCAGGTGATTTGTATTCATATTAGAGTTTGAGGAGCACTAGGTTAAATTTACTAAAAACTATTTTAAAACATATAGAAATTTTTGATTCTTTTTTGACACACAAGTTTGCTGAGAAAAACAATTAAACACAACCATAAGCAGAACGCTATATTGCTTTTGTTACATTGTTTTTAAAAAAAATCCTACTGCTTTTAAATAATTAAAAAGGCCCTTCAATAAAATTCAGTTACTCCCACGGACAAAGAATTTTCCTTTTTAGAAAATATCCATGAGTTGAAAGATTACAAATATAAAACCTTTAAATAAATATTCAAATCCCTGGAATAATAATCAAAAAGCTA
>SJYC01104195.1:0-12370 GCA_006408675.1 Madoqua kirkii | reverse complement strand
AAAAAAGTTTTAAAACCCTATAATAAGTATTAAATGAAAATAAATTTATTGAATGGCAGTAATCACTACAAAATTAATACTACCAAATTATTACTGAGACCTTTTGCAATAACAGTTGGATGTTATATGGAGAAAATATCAAACAAGAAGATGGATGTTTTAAAACTACATTTTATCCAGTCTTTATCTTTTTGCTAAATCTAGTGCATATTAGAAGATGTATTCAAGACGGTTATAAAGCTATTCAGCTAAAGTAATACTTCAAAGATCCTAAAAGAGCCCTCTACAAATGACATGACATTGCCATCATTTCATCTGTTTACAAAATCAAAAATACAAGCAATAACCCAATGAGTCCTTCTAGGTAAAAGATTCAAGTTAAAAAAGAGAATATTAACAGAGAATTAGTGATGGTGAGCAGAACAAGAAAATCAACATAATTAAGAAAGGTATATAATTATCTAACATGACTTCGTCTGGTTAAACCAATGCAACTTAATAAATAACTTGACTGCATTTGGGGAGTGAAAGGGGTAACAAGATCGACAGTCCTGTTTTCCAATTCTCATATAATAATCCTACTTCAATCAACCTGTAAAGTAAAAGCACTGTCAAAGTCCATATTAACATCATAACATACACCTTACAATGACACAAAAGTCAAACGGTTACGGGGAGATTTCTGTCTCTGTGACGGTATAGGAAAACTTCACTAGAGTGTGCACTTTTGAAAGTATGATCAGTGTATACAGTATAGACAAAGCAGGCACCTCCATTGTAACGTTTTTTTTTTAATAAATAAAAGCACATTAACATAAAAAGAAGTTAAGCAGCACCTGAAGCCTTTGACATGTGTAACTAAATGCTGGTACCCAAACGGTCTAACTGGTTAAGTTTTACTAAGAGGCGCAAAAAAGGAGCCAATTTTTGACTTAACATTTTAATTCTACGAGAGACAAGAGCTTGTCTGGGTTTACAGTCCTGTCGTCTGACGGTGAGTAGCATACCAGTCCTCCACATGTCTTATACTTTGGAAAGCAGACCCGACTCTGGGGCACTCGCCTTAATTAGATTCTGAATTTCCTTGAATTTTGGATGGTCTTTATCAGCCACCAGCTGTAGCAGAACAGCCTCACTTGTAGTCACAATGATCCCGGTTCGAGCAAGACGCTTAAGAAAAAAAAAAAGATAAACACAAATCAAGAAATAAGCATGAGAATGAACACCATATTAAAACAGCAAAAAGCATACTGAGACATGGTAGTATTGTGTATCAAAACCACGGTGCGCAGCCCTATATCAAATTTAGTGATGAGGAGAGAGTTCAAACCAGCCATACCAGAAACCCATGAGGATGATTCTCAACATTATTAATATTAGTCCCAAGGAAAAGAAAAAAGGTAGCCAATATAATGACTCAGATGTGCCAGAGACAGAAGGGATCAAGGCTAAGGACTGTAGAACAATGCTTCTTAAATTATTTTTCCCTCTCTCCAAATATCTGACATTAAACTGTATCAGTTCAGTTCAGTTCAGTCACTCAGTCGTGTCTGATTCTTTGCGACCCCATGAACTGCAGCACACCAGGCCTCTCTGTCCATCACCAACTCCCAGAGTTCACTCAAACTCACGTCCATTGAGTCCGTAATGCCATCCAGCCATCTCATCCTCAGTCGTCCCCTTCTCCTCCTGCCCCCAATCCCTCCCAGTATCAGTCTTTTCCAATGAGTCATCTCTTTGCATGAGGTGGCCAAAGTACTGGAGTTTCAGCTTTAGCATCAGTCCTTCCAAAGAACATCCAGGACTGATCTCCTTTAGGATGGACTGGTTGGATTTCCTTGCAGTCCAAGGGACTCTCAAGAGTCTTCTCCAACACCACAGTTTAAAAGCATCAATTCTTCGGCACTCAGCTTTCTTCACAGTCCAACTCTCACATCCATACATGACCACTGGAAAAACCATAGCCTTGACTAGATGGCCCTTAGTTGGCAAAGTAATGTCTCTGCTTCTGAATATGCTATCTAGGTTGGTCATAACTTTCCTTCCAAGGAGTAAGCGTCTTTTAATTTCATGGCTGCAATTACTGGTATACCTTTTGTTAAACTGTATACCTACTTATATACCATAAGTAAAACACCAGTGGCAGAAAAGCCTTATGTGAGGTTAAGGAATATTCCCCTGAATGTTAACAGAACCACCACCCTTGCCACTATCAAAAGCTTTTCAGAATCACAAACAAGAGTATAAAATGTAAGGTTGTACAGAATTTCAGGTCAAAGAACATCCTTGCTACATTGCCCCAGTGGAATCATAATAAAGAGCTAAGGACAGACATCTCAAGGAGGGGACAAAGAGAGAGTACGCAGGAAGGATGAAGAGGGAAAAGGGAAGGAAGGCAAAGAAGAGAAAGCATAGAAAAGAGTGGGAGCAGGGATAAGAAGAGAATTCCAGGGTAGAGACCCATTTTTTGGATATATTTCTCAGAAACTCTAGGGGAAAAAGGAGACCAACTGTTTGTCATCCCATGAAACACCCACTGTTAAGAGCGATAGAAGATGAGGTGTTTAGACACAACTCCTAACAAAGTTAGGAAAAAACACGTGAATCAGTGTCGTATCATAACGGGCATCACTTTAATAAATAGGACATCTCAATGGAGCCAAAGTAAAGCCTTCAAATGGCTGTAGATCCATAGGCGCAACCTTCCCACTGGCAGCCTCTTCCTTTTTATCCCCAGGGACCGAGAAGCGAGTATAAGCTAAGCCGTAGCCTACTTATCAGATAGCAATCTCGGGCCGCAACCACGAGAAAAGAGGAGTGTGAGCAGCAGCTGATGACAAGTCTTGAGAAATGGAAAAACAGCAGAGTCACGGAGGAAAGAGGAGGAAATAGGCAAGGCGGTCAGCGTCCTTTGCTGCTGCTAAGTCACTTCAGTCGTGTCTGACTCTGTGCAGCCCCATAGACGGCAGCCCACCAGGCTCCCCTATCCCTGGGATTCTCGAGGCAAGAATACTGGAGTGGGTTGCCATTTCCACCAGTGTCCTCTACGTTGGGATAAATACCAGACGATGAGTTGTCTCTGAGCTTTTTAAAGACTTCTGGAGACTAATTTCCTCCTCCTTGCTTTTCAGTAAACTCCGGACTGTCAAGTCAAAACCCTTAGAAATCTCAAAGGACTGTGTGGTTGCCTCAGACAGGAGGGTGGGCAATAAATATAAGATGAGCTGTGTCTCAGGGCCCCGAAAGTCAAGTCACCTAAACCCAGCTCTCTCCCCGGCTGGCCTGCCTTCCTTACTGAATCAATGGCCTTTCAATGAGTCAGCCTGAATCTGAATCATACTTTCAATGTCTGTGGAACTGCTTTCTATATTCCAAAGTGCTAACGAAGGTCATTTCTCAGTAATCTTTCTAGGTCTTTCATGAGGCAGGAAGATCAGAAAAGTGTTCCCAGGTCTGAGAAAGAAATGCGATGACCCAGCAAAGACACAGCTTCTCACAGTGCTCTGCGGACCAGAACCCGGTCCACCCTAAGCCAACAGCTCTCAGGAATGCTAAGAGACCAAGGCAGGGGCAAGCTGGAAAGCAAGAGTGAAAGTGAAGTCACTCAGTCGTGTCCGACTCTTTGTGACCCTGTGGACTGCAGCCCGCCAGGCTCCTCTGTCCATGGGATTCTCCAGGCAAGAATACTGGAGTGGGTTGCCATTTTCTTCTCCAGGGGATCTTCCCAGCCCAGGGATCGAACCTGGGTGTCCTGCATTATAGGCAGATGCTTTATCCTCTGAGCCAGGCACACACAAAAAAAACATTTTAGTAAACAGAAACCTACATAAAATTACTTACCTTCAACAACAAAGTATGGCCAATATTGAGCATATTCAAAAGCAATCAAGCCACAGGATTTCCCTGGAGGTGCAGTGGTCAAGACTATGCCTCCACTGCTGGGGGCACAAGTTTCACTGCCTCGAGGTGTGGTCAAAAAAAACAAAACCAAAAAACAAACACCAACCAAAGATAGTAATCAAGCCGAGAACCTGTGTTAGGGGAAGGCGTGCCTCATGCCTTTGCTAAGAATGCTAACATCAGGCTAACACATCTTGCCATGGTGCCTCCCAGCACCAGCTGGAAACGGCGCCTGAGCAGAAAGAGAACAGGGCACTCGATCCAGACACAGGCAGGTTGCCACTCACCACCTTCAGCTGTGAGGACACCTAAGACACTGGTCCCAAACTCACTTCATCTCCTGGCTTAAAAAAGGGACAATTAAAACTCCAGCTGTTTAATGCAAATGGGTACGTGGCTTAATAGACTTCCAGAGTTCCTCCCTTAGACTTACAAAGTCAGTCCAACTAGGCCAAAGGAAAAGAAAGGTTACTCTGACCCACAAACCTAAAAATACATAACAGCCTCCTAGACGGCAGAGGAGGGAAAAAAAAGACTAAATCCAGTAAAATCCCAAGCATCACTTAACAACTTCCCAGAAGTACAAGGACATCTAGTTCAAGAGAGGGTTTTATTCTGTCTTCTCCCACATTTACCCTGCAACTATAAGTTGAAAGAAAAATGCCTGACAGATGGTAGGTGCTCAAAACATTTTGAGCTGTAGAACACACACCACAGATCCCGGCAGAGAAGTTTTAATAACGGTAACGATAAATCTTATTAGTTTAACGATCTGAACAGGCAGGGTGGGGAGTCTCAGGAATGATTTGAGTAGTTGTGTTTGTCATGGGAAAGAGAAGAAGGGGAGCTGACCAGATTGCTGTTTCACTTTCATAGTCACAGAAGAAAACAGGAAACTGAACATTTCTTCCGAGGACTGAGGGACTAACTAAAACACCTCCACAGAAACTTCAGACTGAGAGGGAAAGTCTGAAATGTGGAACATCTTCCCCCATCACCTCTCGACCTGCTTCTCTCCCCTCCAACCTCAGCACTGTCACCCCAAGCAATGCTGGCTGTTCCGTGCAAGCCCAGTCGCTCAGTCATGTTGCAACACTATGGACTGTAGCCCACCAGGCTTCTCTGTCCATGGGATTCTCTCGGCAAGAATATTAGAGTGGGTTGCCATGCCCTCCTTGAGGCGATCTTCCCGACCTAGGAATCGAACCTAAGCCTCCTGTGTCTTCTGCATTGTAGGCAGAAATCCACCCCGGCCCATATTTTTTCCTTCCCTCCTCAGAACTTCTCAAGACTAGTTCCTTTTGGGTCTTGGAAGCTGACACATGCTTATATATTTCTGATTGGAAGGAGCTCATGAAGAAAAGAAGAGTGACAGTAAAAATAAAAGCAACAGCTAACACTTGAGTGTTTACTGTGACAGACACTAAGTACTACCAATACATTATTTCATTTAATCCTTATAAAAATCCTCCCACGTAATGACTATTACTATTTCACTGCTGACAAAAAAAAAATTAATCAGTTGATCTAAAAAAGGAATGGAAAATTTTACTCAAGTCAAGATGATGATCATAACCGGGGAACAGCCCCTCAGAAATCTCTGAGAACAGTTCCGCCCATCGGAAGTCAAAGCACAGTTATGTAAGTTTTTTGAGACAGAGGGCTGTACACGAAATGATAAATTATTGACAGGTTATAGAATCCAGATCCAAGCACCACTGCGGTGGGTCACATGACCCTTGAGACCGTCAAGAAGGAGTATTATCTTTTAAGGAGCTGTCTACTCTTTACAGGTGAACAGGTCTTTCTTCTGATGGGGAGATGTGCTGAGGCATAATGTGCATACACAGTAGGGGGGAAAGAGGAAACCAAAAGGCAAAGAGAATTTTTTCAAGTTTAAATTTTTCTATTTTGCTGTAAAAATATGTATTTTATTACATATCACTAATTTGAAATTTAAGGCAAAGATATTAGGTGATTTGTCCAAGGACACAAATTTACAAAATGCCAGAACCTACACTCAAACCCATATTATCCCTCTACTGTTTGGACTCCTGATCAATAAGATTACAGCCTACCTCTGAAAGAATGAGGCTCAGGTATTAAAAGGCCAACTGTTTTATTCTGAGTCTTGGTAAAAGAACTGCCAGCAATAACAACTTTCTGTAACAAATGGCATAATAAAGACATGTCTGAAAAATGTAAATGAACGCAGGACAAAAGTTCTTGAAATCTCTTTACAAGAAAGGAAAATTTCTGGTTTTATATGTTCTTCAGTTCTTTGCTTCCTTGGGAACACTTCAAGTTCTGGACCTCTGTATTACCATAAAGGTTATTCACGGAGGAAAACAACTGACTGTTGAGGCAGGATAGATCAGATTACTAAGAAAATTTGAGAAGTGTTAGTCGATTAACTCTGACTGTAAGGAGAGCTTAAAGTTCTCTGCTGAGAGGGGAAGAAGCAATACTTAGTATCAAACTAACCAGAGAACCTGATAGACCAAATGGACTTGAAAATCATTGAATAAAATTAATAAAACCTCCCTGTTCAGGAATAAAAGAAGGGATGGCCAACCAGGGCCTTGAAAGCACTGCTGCTGCCAGCTACCCTGCGGCTTCCACATCGGCCCTCCTCACTGACTTGACCCTTGCCTTTCTTTCTTATTCTTATTTGCTGAACTCACAACCCTGGGGAACATCTTAGACTATGAGAGATGACTGAGCAACCTACAGAGAAAGAGGCTCATAGGTCAGCTTATGCATGAAACACCGGAGAGTCTCAAAAAAAAAGGAAAAAAAATCTACATTCCCCGTTCTCAATAAAAGTAATTAGTTAAAAACTCAGCAATTCAAGTCCAGATTGACATTACTTTAAGATGATAGAATTAAACAAAACAGAGATCCACAATGTGAAGGATTTCAAAGGATTAATTGTGGGAGTTTGCTTTTCAATAGTCTCGGAATAGGAATTGCTTACGTAAGGCTACTGTTATGCAACGCTGATGAAAATCGCTGACACGCCACGCAGAGAACCATGAAACACTGCATGAGTGACGCCCACAGTCAGTGACATGCCTATTCCCAGAAATCCAAGTCTGACGAAATCCACACAAATCTCAGCTGAACCAGGCTGAGGCTCACGAGGCACTAGGTTTTGGATAGATGTTGATCAAGTTAAGCCTCGATGAGCTGCTTTTAATCTGCAAATCTTTAAATAGTTCAGAGTAAAGCTTACTAGAATACCTCTTAATTCCCATGCAAAACTATAGTAAAGTTAGGACAGAAGATGTAAAGGAGTGTTTAGCATCACTAGAAATAAAAACAGAGCAGATATAAAACAGGATATGATGGTGAGATCTTAGAGGCTGGTTGTGCATAGTAGAGACCTTGGAAATCAGTAAGTCTGATTACTGTTAGACCAAGCTCAAATTTAAGAGGTAAATTTTCATTGCTGTTACATATTTAATATTCTCCAAATTTATCTGGAAGCCATGGTAAATGAACTATTTTAAAACAGGACAATTACCTCAAGGGCAAACATCCTGTCCATCATGCTTCTCGATGACGTGGCATCAGCAACTATATGAACCTCGATACCTCGGCCAACGAGCTCCAGAGCTGTCTGTTGGATGCACACGTGAGTCTAGATGGAAAGTAAAAACCCATATGTAATACTGCGGTAAACGACAAGTATTTTACAAATGTGCAGCAATACAGTAGAGCCAAAAGACTCTAATGACCCTGTCCTACATCAAGTTTTGCCTTCAACTCACCAGTGACCTAAAGCATAAACAGCATCTCTGGCTTTGGTTTCCTCTTTGTACAGTCAGGAACTGAATTACATCAACAGTCTTTGTACTAGGAACCTTGAACATATTCTTACAGCTCTGTGAGCATTTTTTTTTTTTTCTGATATCTTCCTCTGTGTCTCATTTGGATGACCTTCATCGGGCTGACTACTACCGCTCTGTTCTGATGCCACTCGCAGTGGGTTTATTTCTGTTTTCACACCAAATGCCTGACACAAAGAATGCGTCTGCAGTACTGTCCACTGAGATAATGGTGGGAAAACTGAGGTGTTACAAGGCATCCAGTAGTAGTGGTAGGTCACATTAAAAATAACTTGTAGCTTAGGCAAAAAATACCCAGTATACATCACCAGCAAATGCATTATACAGATACCATCTTTCTAAGTACAAACTTGTATAATTCATTGGCAGGGAAGAGTAAAAACAGACTCCGACAATAAGTGGATTATATAAGCAATGGAAGCAGATTTTAATAATGCGACAAAGCTGACTTTATCTTCACATGACAAGAGAGCCATGGAAAATTATCGACTAACAAGTCATTAAAGTTGGCACTGGAGGACTGCTCAAAGATGATTTTGATTATACGTAAGAGCTAATAATAATGAACAAAATAAGAAGTATAAAAGTCTGCAACAAGATTTGGCATGATGTATTTATACAAATAGGCTTCTTTTATTTTGTCGGTATTGAAGTCAAAATACAGAAATATTTAATATACATATAAAACTGAGGATACATCTTTCTACTATTTCTAAAACCTACTACTATGAAACCTACTATCAAAACATCATGGGTGTCTTAAATTATTTGTATTTCACTGTTTTTATGGTTTTCATAATCTTATAATTTCAGCTCAAGAGGCTCTTACAAGCTATGAATAAATACTTATATCCTGCTTCTACATGTCAAAAAAAACCCAAAATCATTTTAATCAACATTAAGAATCCATGAATATATTTTTTCCTTAAAAAAAAAAAAGTACATGATTCAAATGTGAAGGACAATGAGCTACATGACTTTCTAAGGTTTTCTAGAACAAAACTATGACCAAGATGAACTCCTATATAAATAAACATATTATCTTTGATAAAAGTGTGTTCTGAGTAGTGGTTCAAAGTAAAGGCTCAAAGATCAATCAACCTAGATTAAAAGGCAACTAGATCCTTTAACTAACTGTATGACCTTGAACAAGACACACAGCATCTGTGTTTAAGGTTCCCCATCTCTATAACTTGAGGAGACCAAAAGTATTTAGATCAGAAGATTCTTCTGAAACTTTAACAAATTAATGGATAGCAGAGTGTTTGGAAGTGCCATGACAATAGTCACCATTTAATACATGGTGGGGGTTATTTTCTATCAATTGTTGCTGTTTAGTCACTAAGTCATGTCTGACTCTCTTTGGACCCCACGGACTGGAGACGCAAGGCTCCTCTGTCCATGGGATTTCCACACAAATCTCAGCTGAACCAGGCTGAGGCTCACGAGGCACTAGGTTTTGGATAGATGTTGATCAAGTTAAGCCTCGATGAGCTGCTTTTAATCTGCAAATCTTTAAATAGTTCAGAGTAAAGCTTACTAGAATACCTCTTAATTCCCATGCAAAACTATAGTAAAGTTAGGACAGAAGATGTAAAGGAGTGTTTAGCATCACTAGAAATAAAAACAGAGCAGATATAAAACAGGATATGATGGTGAGATCTTAGAGGCTGGTTGTGCATAGTAGAGACCTTGGAAATCAGTAAGTCTGATTACTGTTAGACCAAGCTCAAATTTAAGAGGTAAATTTTCATTGCTGTTACATATTTAATATTCTCCAAATTTATCTGGAAGCCATGGTAAATGAACTATTTTAAAACAGGACAATTACCTCAAGGGCAAACATCCTGTCCATCATGCTTCTCGATGACGTGGCATCAGCAACTATATGAACCTCGATACCTCGGCCAACGAGCTCCAGAGCTGTCTGTTGGATGCACACGTGAGTCTAGATGGAAAGTAAAAACCCATATGTAATACTGCGGTAAACGACAAGTATTTTACAAATGTGCAGCAATACAGTAGAGCCAAAAGACTCTAATGACCCTGTCCTACATCAAGTTTTGCCTTCAACTCACCAGTGACCTAGAGCATAAACAGCATCTCTGGCTTTGGTTTCCTCTTTGTACAGTCAGGAACTGAATTACATCAACAGTCTTTGTACTAGGAACCTTGAACATATTCTTACAGCTCTGTGAGCATTTTTTTTTTTTTCTGATATCTTCCTCTGTGTCTCATTTGGATGACCTTCATCGGGCTGACTACTACCGCTCTGTTCTGATGCCACTCGCAGTGGGTTTATTTCTGTTTTCACACCAAATGCCTGACACAAAGAATGCGTCTGCAGTACTGTCCACTGAGATAATGGTGGGAAAACTGAGGTGTTACAAGGCATCCAGTAGTAGTGGTAGGTCACATTAAAAATAACTTGTAGCTTAGGCAAAAAATACCCAGTATACATCACCAGCAAATGCATTATACAGATACCATCTTTCTAAGTACAAACTTGTATAATTCATTGGCAGGGAAGAGTAAAAACAGACTCCGACAATAAGTGGATTATATAAGCAATGGAAGCAGATTTTAATAATGCGACAAAGCTGACTTTATCTTCACATGACAAGAGAGCCATGGAAAATTATCGACTAACAAGTCATTAAAGTTGGCACTGGAGGACTGCTCAAAGATGATTTTGATTATACGTAAGAGCTAATAATAATGAACAAAATAAGAAGTATAAAAGTCTGCAACAAGATTTGGCATGATGTATTTATACAAATAGGCTTCTTTTATTTTGTCGGTATTGAAGTCAAAATACAGAAATATTTAATATACATATAAAACTGAGGATACATCTTTCTACTATTTCTAAAACCTACTACTATGAAACCTACTATCAAAACATCATGGGTGTCTTAAATTATTTGTATTTCACTGTTTTTATGGTTTTCATAATCTTATAATTTCAGCTCAAGAGGCTCTTACAAGCTATGAATAAATACTTATATCCTGCTTCTACATGTCAAAAAAAACCCAAAATCATTTTAATCAACATTAAGAATCCATGAATATATTTTTTCCTTAAAAAAAAAAAAGTACATGATTCAAATGTGAAGGACAATGAGCTACATGACTTTCTAAGGTTTTCTAGAACAAAACTATGACCAAGATGAACTCCTATATAAATAAACATATTATCTTTGATAAAAGTGTGTTCTGAGTAGTGGTTCAAAGTAAAGGCTCAAAGATCAATCAACCTAGATTCAAAGGCAACTAGATCCTTTAACTAACTGTATGACCTTGAACAAGACACACAGCATCTGTGTTTAAGGTTCCCCATCTCTATAACTTGAGGAGACCAAAAGTATTTAGATCAGAAGATTCTTCTGAAACTTTAACAAATTAATGGATAGCAGAGTGTTTGGAAGTGCCATGACAATAGTCACCATTTAATACATGGTGGGGGTTATTTTCTATCAATTGTTGCTGTTTAGTCACTAAGTCATGTCTGACTCTCTTTGGACCCCACGGACTGGAGACGCAAGGCTCCTCTGTCCATGGGATTCTCCAGGCAAGTATACCAGAGTGGGTTGCCATTTCCTTCTCCAGGGGATTCCTGACCTAGGGATCAAACCCATGTCTCCTGCATTGGCAGGTGGGTTCTTTACCACTGAACCAACAGGGAAGCTCTTTTTACCTATACAGTATTCTATATACATGGAGAAGGAAATGGCAACCCACTCCAGTATTTTTGCCTGGAGAATCTCATGGACAGAGGAGCCTGGTGGGCTACAGTCCATGGGGCTGCAAAGAGTCGGACAGGACTGAGTGACAAACACACACTATTCTATATACACAATTACATTCTATATAAAAATTACATTCTGGAAATAACAAGTTTTCTACAAATGATACTGTGTCCAAAACAGAACAAGTGGTACTTACTTCTACTCCAAACAACACAACACTCCTGACTCCAGGAATCTCTGCTAATGCTGCTTCCACTTCCGGTAATACCATTGAAAATTTGGTCTTTGGAAGTACCAGCTTTACACCTGTTAAATCAATTTCTTGAACAGTGCTTCCAAGACCTTTAGGGTACTGTTCTGTTACAATAACTGGAATTCCTAAAATCCGGGCCCCTTGTAACTGGGGGGAAATAAAAAGCACAAAGATAAGTACCAATATACATATATTTGTGTATGAATGTATATCATGCTTCAGCAAACTGGAAAAAATAAACAAGTGAGCATACCAATCTCTGTCCCACACTAATAATATCTCCAAAATACTTGATGGCTGGTCTGAACCTTTCTTGCATATCACAGCAGAAAAACACAGTGCTTGAAGGTGTAAGATTTCCCAGGGTAGTGAGCTGAGGAAAAAAGAAAGAATGATTTAGCATTTGTTATACAGTGACCTTTATTTTCAGCTGGAGGTCAGTAAAGAGAGAAAAACATTCCTACTGTTTGACCCAGTAAGTCAATTTTAACAACTATTGTTTAGAAAAAATGATATGAATAAAAGGAAAAAAAAATTATCCCCAAATATGTCCACTGAATTGCTTTTAATAGTGAAAAATTGAAATAAACCAAGAACTGACAATACAAAAAATGATT
>SJYC01104194.1:0-19699 GCA_006408675.1 Madoqua kirkii | reverse complement strand
AATATTTTTTCTTAATACCTTTCTTCTGTTTTTCAAATGCTGTTTTAAAACATTTGCTAAATGTTATTTAAAAGTATGTATTACTTTTATAATAAAAAATAACCAAAAAAACCACTTAAATTTGATGATAATATTGCTTACAAGTACAAACAATAAAATTTAAAATAATCTGTAGCAGAGACTGTGAAACAAAAAATGAAAAAAAGAAAGAAACAAACAAACCTAGAATTACTGCTACCATCAAGACAGAAATATTAAATCAGTATTCTCAATACCGTCTTAAGAGTTTAAAAAAAAAGGAATGAAATGATGCCAACCACATCACCACTGTCAAGTGGAGAGACATAAACCTGACATCTGAATTCTTATACATGTTTATCACAATCAAGAAAATCAATGAATCAAGATGAAAACTGGGTATTAGGTTACCAAGCTTTACATTAATTGCTGTAGTTGGTCTACTACAACAACTTGGGCCCAACATGGATCTCCTAGAAAGTGAAAAATCACTGTTAAATACAAGAATTTAATCTGAGTTCTGAAAAACCCACTGTGCTTTTTTTTTCCACCTTCTCAAATTAGAGAAATTCGGGAAAGGACGCAGTCTGATCCTGAATGAGGCCATGCCACTACCCTTGGTACCCCTGAAGGCTCCCCTCTAATGAACATAAACCACCAGCAGATAACAATTATTTCTAATTTTCTACAGAAACCTGAATCCTGATTACAAAGGTGGTGGCTTCACCACCAGCCTGACCCTAGACTCTGCCTTCATACCTCAGCACATGTAATCACACTTAAGAAACAACTAGTCCAAGAATTACATGAACTGTTAAGAGGAATCTTTATCCTTAGCAGTATGACTGCTCTAGTCAGTATGTACTTTATTTATCTGCATCCTGGTCTGAAGGACTCTGGCACCTTAATCTCCCTCTGGTATTAACTCTACAGATGTGTACTGATTAACCACATGCAGTCAGTCCAACACCACATCCGTGTGAGAATGGGAGTACCATCTGTAATTCTAAAACTACGTGCAGGGTTTTTCTACTCTGTCCATAAGGAATATGTTTAAAATAAATATTCAAGCATTTTGAATTATATATGCTCACCTTTGGCTGCTTCTTTACTTAAATTTTTAATGCAAGTGCCACGCTTCCATTTCAGTCATTATCAAAAGCAATGAATCTGATGACTATGTAAGTACTCAGGGTACTAGGTTGAAAATCAGCCACCATTTATGATCATGTATCTTAAATTGTCAGTAAATATTAAATCTTGGCTCAAAATCCGTGTATATATATTATTTTAGAAATCTGAACCAGGGGTCCCCAGTGAAAAATGATGCATTGAAGGAACACTATGAAAAGCAGTTTAGCTGCAATTGCCTTGTTTAAAAAAACTGCAGTGCAACTCAGCAGTGCTGCCTTTCTACAACATATGAAGAACCAGCAAGCAGGCAAAATAAAACTCCACGAAGCTGCCAGGGTATGTTGCGTAGCCACGCACTAACACACTGACAGCCTATGCTTACCTGGATCTCCAGCTCTCAGATCTTATCTCAGACTGTAAGGACTAACACTGTATACATGCCTAACAAGTGTGGTTGCCTGGATTATAAATTAACATAAGGTTAGAAACAGCAAATGTGAAAGTTTGCTGAAGATAGGCAAACGGATAGCAGCAAGGAGTAACAGCTGAGGAAGAAGAGATTCAAAATACAGTAAATGCGGATCAAAATTCAACCAGTTCTCAGTCTAGACTCCGATGAAGGAGTAACAAGCTGTATGTTAAGTCATAAATTGGGACAAAATCACTGTCTTACATTTATTAAGAAAATCAGCTACATAATATTTCAGGTCTACCATATAAAATGGTCAAACTATTGAATATTGGGATTTAAAAGAATAAAACCATACCTACTCAGAAATCCTAGATTATTCAGAGTTGTGGTCTCCCAGGGTTCCTGTTACCTGGGGCTTCCCAACATCTCATTACAGCTGTGAGGTATCTGTTCTGGGCAGCGGACCTCATCAGACATATGTCATATTAGAGGAGGTCAGCAAACGCAGCCCTGAAATCCTTTCCAGCAGAGGAATCCATCATCTCTAAACTCTCAGTTAAAGAAAGAAGCCACAGAGACAGGGGGTGAGGGCAGAGATGACTGGTTATAATTTCATGAAACAAAAATGCCTAGATATTCGCCTCTCCAGGAGTGGACACCCCTTGAATGTGGCCCGCATTGAGCAATTTGCTTCCTCACACTAGAGAATCGAGTGAGAGGATAATTATGAATACGGCCTCAGCCAGGCCATCAAGACTGAGGCAATCAGTGAAGTCACGGTGATGGTATTCAGCCTGGATATGCGATGAGAATGCCCTTCATGATCTTCCTCTCAAAATCCCACAACCCTGGTTTAAGCACTGAGAAAACAGCAGATAAGCCCGAACTGAGATCATTCAACCAAAATATCTCATCAGTACTCCTCAGAATTGTCAAGCTCATTAAAAACAACGAAGCTGTGAGGAACAGTCACAACCCAGGGGAGCCTAAGGAGATTTGGCAACTAAACATAACTAGTATCCTGGACTGGATCCTGGAGCAGAAAGAGGACATTAGGGAAAAGCTTGCGAAATCCGACTGAAGTGTGGCACTCGACTAATAGTAATGTACTAACGTTGGTTCTTTTGAAGAAGGTCAGCAAATGTGAAAGTTTGCTGAAGATAGGCAAACGGATAGCAGCAAGGAGTAACAGCTGAGGAAGAAGAGATTCAAAATACAGTAAATGCGGATCAAAATTCAACCAGTTCTCAGTCTAGACTCCGATGAAGGAGTAACAAGCTGTATGTTAAGTCATAAATTGGGACAAAATCACTGTCTTACATTTATTAAGAAAATCAGCTACATAATATTTCAGGTCTACCATATAAAATGGTCAAACTATTGAATATTGGGATGTTAAAAGAATAAAACCATACCTACTCAGAAATCCTAGATTATTCAGAGTTGTGGTCTCCCAGGGTTCCTGTTACCTGGGGCTTCCCAACATCTCATTACAGCTGTGAGGTATCTGTTCTGGGCAGGGGACCTCATCAGACATATGTCATATTAGAGGAGGTCAGCAAACGCAGCCCTGAAATCCTTTCCAGCAGAGGAATCCATCATCTCTAAACTCTCAGTTAAAGAAAGAAGCCACAGAGACAGGGGGTGAGGGCAGAGATGACTGGTTATAATTTCATGAAACAAAAATGCCTAGATATTCGCCTCTCCAGGAGTGGACACCCCTTGAATGTGGCCCGCATTGAGCAATTTGCTTCCTCACACTAGAGAATCGAGTGAGAGGATAATTATGAATACGGCCTCAGCCAGGCCATCAAGACTGAGGCAATCAGTGAAGTCACGGTGATGGTATTCAGCCTGGATATGCGATGAGAATGCCCTTCATGATCTTCCTCTCAAAATCCCACAACCCTGGTTTAAGCACTGAGAAAACAGCAGATAAGCCCGAACTGAGATCATTCAACCAAAATATCTCATCAGTACTCCTCAGAATTGTCAAGCTCATTAAAAACAACGAAGCTGTGAGGAACAGTCACAACCCAGGGGAGCCTAAGGAGATTTGGCAACTAAACATAACTAGTATCCTGGACTGGATCCTGGAGCAGAAAGAGGACATTAGGGAAAAGCTTGCGAAATCCGACTGAAGTGTGGCACTCGACTAATAGTAATGTACTAACGTTGGTTCTTTTGAAGAAGGCAGTGGCACCCCACTCCAGTACTCTTGCCTTGAAAATCCCAGGGACAGAGGAGCCTGGAAGGCTGCAGTCCATGGGATTGCTGAGGGTCGGACATGACTGAGCGACTTCACTTTCACTTTTCACTTTCATGCATTGGAGAAGGAAATAGCAACTCACTCCAGTGTTCTTGCCTGGAGAATCCCAGGGACGGAGGAGCCTGGTGGGCTGCCATCTGTGGGGTTGCACAGAGTCGGACACGACTGAAGTGACTTAGCAGCAACGCTGGTTCTTCAGTTGTGACAAATATGCCACAGGGATGGAAGATGTTTGCAAGAGGGGAAACTATGTCACATATACAGGAACTCTATGTATTATCTTTGCTACTCTCCTTGTAAATCAATGCTATTCTAAAATTAAAAATTTAGGTAAAAAAAATTAAATGGCCTCCCTATGCCCTAATAGTAGCGGGAAAAGCCACTATTTTATGAATAATCTCCATACCATACAAAGGAGAAAAAGGAGGAGCTGAGGCTACCCCCCTCAAAAAAAAAACAACTACTGAAAATCTCTAACTACATCCAATCAACCCCTTATCCACCCCAACTCCACAGGAATTTCAATAACTGTGAAATTACACACTGACTCTATAATCCAGGGACTTCATAATTTGACTCAGAAACTCCTGTTACACCAAAACCTTGTAGATAACTAAAAGTGCTGCTCATCATCAGACCTGTTGCAACTCTAAGAAAGCAAATTAAAAGTGGACTTGACCAAATGCTGTCATAGGTAAACGTGGAGCAATTAGAGATCAACACATATTCGGGAAGTCTGAAGAAATCACATATAAAAATGTTTATATTCACACACCTTCATATATTTATATATCTATCTATATATATCACTATACACACATACATAAAAAATATGTATTTTAATGTATTGAATACATATTTCAACACAAAAAGTTGATTACAATCAATGGCTTCCTCAAGCAATAGTTTAAGACAAATTCCAAGTATAAAATTTTTGCCCACTGTCTTAACTGTCATAGCTAGAATTTGACCTTAGATTTCATAGTCAAAAGACTCTTCATCCCCAAATTCCATGACTACGATAATCATAACAGTATTCACCCTGCTTCACATCCCCACGTGATCTGACCCTTTTCTAACAACAGCTGCTACATCTGCAAGGATCTGCTCCTCCCTTGCTTGGTCCCCCTGGTTTCTTGGGACAGGCACACAAACACGATGGCTGGTCTTGTTCAGTGATATGTGGTGTGCCACTTCTGATCTCTCCATAAACGTAGTACATGGTGAGAGCTGTGTATTGAACTGTGTGCTCCGAAACTCAGATGCTGAATTCCTGACCTCCAGTACTGCACCCCAGTATCACCTTATTTGGAAACAGTCACTGAAAACACAGTCAGTTAAGACGAGGTCATACTGGAGCCACATGTGTGTGCGTGCTCAGTTGTGTCCCAACTGTGTGTGACCCCATGGACGGCAGCCCATCAGGCTCCTCTGTCCGTGGAATTTCCCTGCCACGAATACTGGAGTGGGTGCCGTTTCCTCCTCTAGGGGATCTTCCCAACTCAGGTGGATGCCTCATCCAACACGAGAGGCATGCTCATTAAAAAGGGAAATCTGAGCACAGAGAAGGCCATGTGAACAGGAAGGCAGAGATCAGTGTGGTATGTCGACAAGTGAAGCAATGCCAAAGACGGCCAACCTACCACCAGAAGCCAGGAGAGGCATCAGACGTCCTCTCCTTCACAGTCCTCACAAGGACCCAAATCTGGCCTAAAGCCTTTAGAATGTGAGAAAATAAGTTACGGTTATATAAGCTACTCAGTCTGTAGTAGTTTCTTACAGCAGCACCGAGCAAGTGATTACAGTGCGTGAACTGTGTATCTTTAGAAATAATTGAAGTTTGAACTTGTGAATGTGGTGTCTTGAAAATTTTAGTAGTCTATTACAGCAACAATATAGGCATGATGTACTTGGCAGAGGGGTCCAGAAGCGAATATGAGGTATCATTATTTCACTGAGAAGTGTTTCCAAGGAAACCTATCACAGGTACAGGAAAGCTTTGTTTCAATACTGACTCAAAACAGAGGCCTGTGACACGACTCTCCCAGGCAATACAAGTCAGCCCACGGGCATCAGAATCTGAGTTCAAATGTCAACTTCACTAATGTCAATTGCAAATCATTAACATTTCTAAACAGCAGCTTCTTAATCTGGCTTCGCTGGTGGCTCTGAAAGTAACTACCTGCAATGTGGGAGACCCAAGTTCAATCCCTGGGTCGGGAAGATCCCCTGGAGGAGGGCATGGCAACCCACTCCAGTATTCTTGCCTGGAGAATCCCATGGACAGAGGAGCCTGGTGGGCTACAATCCATGGGGTCACAAAGAGTCAGACACAACTAAACACCTTCACTTCAATCTGTAACAAAGTAATAAAAATAGTCACTACCTCACAGGGCTATGGAGAAGGCAATGGCACCCCACTCCAGTGTTCCTGCTTGGAGAATCCCAGGGACGGAGGAGCCTGGTGTGCTGCAGTCCACAGGGTCGCACAGTCAGACACGATTGAAGCAACTTAGCAGCAGCATAGGGCTATTTCAGAGACTAAATCAGTTTCATATAAATCCATCAATAAAAGTATTAGGCTACTGTGTATCCCTCTTATAGGAAACGTACACTGTGCTTTCAAGTTTAGCACATGTTAAAAAAAGTTCTTCAATAAAGAGGTTAAAATACCACTTACTACCAATATGATCCTTTAAGAAATCAAGAAATATATAGAGAGAAACATTGATAACGTCTAACTTGTTAGCATAGTCTATAGAATTAAGAAATGGTTCATAAAGTAGATTTCCAAATGTTACCAAAAGACTTACAACTATTGGTACATGATCTGTTTCTGGAAAAATATAGGTTTGGGGCTTTTTAATTTAGACTGCAAGAGAATATTTATTTCACTCTTATTTTGCAACCTACTCACCTATTGTGAACACTAATGTGACTGGCACTAAGATTACAACTCAAGCTTATCAGTTACAGTTTGAGCTTTCCAGCTGCTTGCGGGAAGCCAGCCAACTCCACCCATTTCACTGTTGAGGAGAGAGGGGTTCTTTACATCATACCTGATGTTGGGGTGATGGTGAAGCTGACCAGATGCCAGGAACACAGTGACATCTGAATCTACACTGAATTCCCCCTGGCAAATTAAACGTAGAAAAAAAATCCCGAACACACATCATAGCTTCCCCTGGCACACAGTTTATTTATAGGTAGCCTCTCTGCTGCTGCTGCTAAATCACTTCAGTCGTGTATGAGGGGTTCTTTACATCATACCTGATGTTGGGGTGATGGTGAAGCTGACCAGATGCCAGGAACACAGTGACATCTGAATCTACACTGAATTCCCCCTGGCAAATTAAACGTAGAAAAAAAATCCCGAACACACATCATAGCTTCCCCTGGCACACAGTTTATTTATAGGTAGCCTCTCTGCTGCTGCTGCTAAATCACTTCAGTCGTGTAAGACTCTGTGCAACCCCATAGATGGCAGCCCACCAGGCTCCCCCGTCCCTGGGATTCTCCAGGCAAGAACACTGGAGTGGGTTGCCATTTCCTTCTCCAATGCATGAAAGTGAAAAGTGAAAGTGAAGTCGCTCAGTTGTGTCCGACTCTTAGTGACCCCATGGACTGCAGCCTACATCCATGGGATTTTCCAGGCAAGAGTACCGGAGTGGGTTGCCACTACCTTCTCCAAGGTAGCCTCTCATGTATACACAAAGAGCAAAATGTGTACAATGCTTTGGGCAGTAATTTGAAATGCTACCTTTTTTACAAGGCGAGTGGGTGGGTGAGAGACAATCCCTTAGGATTCAGCTGTTATCTCCAGAGCCCCTGACACTTTCAGCCTCCTGAGAAAAGCCCTGCCTACTTCTCTAACTCAAGAGTTCTGAGCATTAGCTTATCTACCTGCTCCTCCTACACACTCCAAGGTTAAGGTTCTGAAATCAAAAGTCATCACCTTCCAACTAGCAAGCCCAAGGGAGACCCAAGTCCTTTCCCTTTTCTTTTCAAACCATGCCTTCTCTTCCTTCCCACCATGAACTCTGGGGCACCTTCTAGCTATAAAATGTCCACACCTCTGTCTACAATAATCTTCATACTAATACACTTCCAAGAAAGTAAAACCTGGAGCAGAATCCCTTCCCAATTAAACACCTCAGAGAAGGTCAAAATAACCTTCCCAGGAAAGCCCTTATCTTCTGCCCACACAGAGCTGCCAGAGTCATTCCTCCTACGTACTCAAAGCAAAATACTCTCGGTGGCGTCATTCTTAACCATGTCCATTTCTTCCTCTCTTCTGCTTGGGTTCTGCCTTCCCTGGTGACAAGCTGGAAAAATACACTGATAGTGGTATGACATCAAATTTACATGAGCTTCCAGGGTTGAATTCTCCATTAGTTAAAACTTGGGAAATACCTTGTGAAAAATTAACACTTGCAAGTCATAAAAATGACCTAAATTCCCACTGTGTAAGCCTCTCATTTATATTTCTTCCCCTCTGTCTCAAAATGCCTCAGACTTCAAGCATTTTGAGAAAGCTGAAGACATATAAAAAGTGCTTGAAACATGAGCTGTCTTTAGCTACCTGAGCTGTCAGCAGATACTCGGTCACTGTTACAGAATATTTCAGAAAGGAAGGCACTAAAAAGTTATCATAGCTGAATACTGGCAATGGGGTCTTAAAGATGAATCTTCATAGAACCGCTAACCAACCATCAGTGCAGGTAGTGTGTTTTGCAAGGTCATTAGCAACAGTCAGTACAAGCCTGAAAGCAAACTTAGGCACTGTGGAAACTGAGAATACATTCTAGAATATACAGGATGCTAGCCAAAGCTGCAGAGGCTATAAGGCCTTCTCCAAAATCACAAACGGCATTATTTAAGCCATGGATGACAAGTGGCCAAACACGCTCTTCCTCCCCTCCCTGCCTCTAGTAGAAGGAGCCTGTTGTCCCTGAGCATGGTCTCCCTGACCAGCCACCTTGAGTCTTCCTGACTGACAGGCATCTGTTCCGCAGAAGCAATAAATAGCATCAAAACAACTGATATTACAAGCCCAAGTTTGTGACTTGTTTCTAGGCCTTAAAGACTTGGGGAGGGCACCAGTCTGGCATAACATCTCTTAGGTAACAGCCCACCTTCCCTCCCAACCACTACAGGAAACACATCACGAAGAAGTCGCCCTCCTCAGTAAAGCTCCAGATCTCTTCAGCTAGTATTTGGATTCTCGCCTTTATTAATGGGTTTGTCAAAGGCGCATCCAACTTCTTTGGTATTTTTGGCAGCATTAATCTAAACAGACTGACAAGGAAGGCTGCAGAAGGTGTCCGCCATGAACACTCCTGAAAACATAGAAATGGGGAGTAGCAAACCCCTATCAACCACAACTCCCAAGAGCAGGGCAAATTCTAGGGTACCTGCCTCTGTTTTGGCTAATCAAGGGCTGACCATGTAATCTCACAGCCTTTGTCCTCTCTGACAAGGAAGGCTGCAGAAGGTGTCCGCCATGAACACTCCTGAAAACATAGAAATGGGGAGTAGCAAACCCCTATCAACCACAACTCCCAAGAGCAGGGCAAATTCTAGGGTACCTGCCTCTGTTTTGGCTAAT
Organism: Madoqua kirkii; assembly: GCA_006408675.1. Taxonomy (NCBI): domain Eukaryota; kingdom Metazoa; phylum Chordata; class Mammalia; order Artiodactyla; family Bovidae; genus Madoqua; species Madoqua kirkii. The sequence continues at coordinate 10,258 of SJYC01104194.1, read as the reverse complement.
CAAGGGCTGACCATGTAATCTCACAGCCTTTGTCCTCTGATTAAAGTACTTGCTTTGGAAGTTTCTGGACTGGGTGCTGGAGTGATAGCAAGCAAGATCAATTCCTCAGACAACTACAATTGAAAAAAAAAAGAAAAACTAGAGGGCAGTCCTCAGAAATGACACCTGAATATTAAAGTGACTTCTAAACCTGAATCCCACATTTCAGTTTGGTTTTCCAAAGAAATGGCTTACCTGTCTCTCAACCAAAAAATTGTTGATGGTGTAGTACCTAAAATACACCTTGTATTCTTGCTTTCCAACAGTGTAAATCCTCGAGTGAATCCTCTGAGCAGAGCACAAAAAGAACCCAGGAGGCAGAGCTGTGCAGTATAAGAACACAGCTTTATAAAAATATTCAAAAGCTATACAATAATCCTCAGGTATAACAACTTTTCCAGCCAGCTCTAGCAGGAAAGAATGGTCTGGCTAAAGTTGGGTATTTAAGAAGGTACTGCAGCCTGATTTGAATGACTTTTCCAAGGCAGTCGAATGTATACGTGTAATCAACAGATTCAGTCGACAGTTACTTGGAAGAGGCTAAACACGGTTATTTCACTTAGGGAAGGCTGAAGATCAAAGGAGCTGAAAGCTGGGGAAAAGGAGGGGTGAAAGGATAGGACTCCAGAAGTTTGTGTTTCCGCAAGTGGTAAACACAACTCCGGGAACAAACCCCAAGCCCGACACTCCGCACAACCTCTTTTCCCCGGTTCTGCATCACGCCAAAGGAAAACACAGCTCCAGCCCTTAGGTTACGCAGGGGGCTGGGACTCGCTCCCAGCACACAAAGCGGATGCGGGAGGCTGAGGACCACACACGTGGGGGCGTTCGCGCGCGCCGCCTCTAGCTGGGAGGCCCACGCCCCATCCTTGGCGGAGGACAGCCGGTGACCGTCACCTTCGGACAGGCGCCGGGGCTGGGCCATTCACGAGGCTTGCGACACCGGCGCGGCCCTTCCCAGCCGGCGAGGCGTGCGGGGCCGGCCGCCGCGGGGCACCTGAGGAGCGCGGCGGGGACGGGGACGCACGGGGACCCGGAGCGGCGGGGCGCGCGGCCCTCCCGCGGGACCCACCTGGATCTGCAGCGGCACGAGGCGCACCTTGCAGCGCTCGCTCACCGCGAAGCCCTTGGGCAGGTCCACGTACTGGCCCCACTCCTCCGCGAAGAGCTGCACCACGAATTTGCGGTGCATGTCGATCTGGTCGCCGTACAGGCTGAGGAACTTCTGGATGAGGAGCTCGTAGCCCGCGCCGTGCGGCACGGCCGCGGGCCGCGCAAAGACCGAGAAGCAGAAAAGCACGGGGACCGTGCCCGACGGCGCCCCCGCGCCCGCGCCGCCGCCGCCGCCGCCGCCGGGGAGCGCCGGGACCGCAGGCTCCGCCGCCGCCATGTTCCCCGAGCGTCTGCGAGCTCCGAGGCCGCGAGGCGCAGACACTGCCGGCCGCCGCGGCCCCGCCTCCCCGCGCCGCCCGCCGCCCGCTCGGGAAGGCGAGGGGGCGGGTCCTGGCGGCCGAAGCTCCCGCGCCCTCCTCCTCGCCCGGGCGGAGGGCGGACCCCGCGGAAGGCTGGGCTGTGGGAGCTGGGCGCGCGGCCAAGCGCCTGCGCCCGCCGCCGGGACCGCCCCCTCCAACCTCGGGCGGGCCCGGGATCCCGCACACCCTCGACCTTCCTGGGCTGCCCCGAGCTCCAATCCTCAGAGGAGATCGGTGCCCCCGCCTTCCAGCCCGCTCCGCCCACCGTCGAGCGGTGTGCTCCGGCGTCTGGGGCTGTCCGGCGAGATCTGCTGGGGTGTGTTACCTGTCGGCCTTGTCGAAAGGCAGGCAGTCCTTGAAGACAGCGGTAGTAATATTAAAACCGGCAGGGCAGCTGATAGATGCCCTAAGAGCGGTGGAAGTCAACGCTTCCTTAGGAGTGCCATCCAAGACGTAGGATTTCATGGGTTTTTTTTAACCCCATGAAATACAGTCTCTCCAGTCGTGGATTTGAGATCTTACCCTCACTATATCTCAACCCAGTTTCCGGGAGAACTTGGATTGAGCATTGGCAAATATAAAGGGGTTTAAGAGTGCAAATCAGGAATTTTTTTTTTTTAATTCAAGCTAAGGATTTTGTTTTTAAGCAAGTAAAAAACAATCACTGTCAAATAATTTTTTGACTTGTGAACACTTTAAGTCGCTGTAACTAGCTGGAATTAGAAAAGTATGCAGAAGGCAATGGCACCCCACTGCAGCACTCTTGCCTGGAAAATCCCATGAACGGAGGAGCCTGGTAGGCTGCAGTCCATGGGGTCGCTAAGAGTCGGGCATGACTGAGTGACTTCACTTTCACTTTTCACTTTCATGCATTGGAGAAGGAAATGGCAACCCACTCCAGTGTTCTTGCCTGGAGAATCCCAGGGATGGGGGAGCCTGGTGGGCTGCCGTCTCTGGGGTCTCACAGAGTCAGACACGATTGAAGCGACCTAGCAGCAGCAGCAGCAGCAGAAAAATATAGGTTACGAACCAAGTTTCCTTAAAGGTCAAGTCCTCGGAAGATAGGCTTATGAACCTAAATAAAATAAAATTTTAGATGTCAGGGGTTTCCTCCTCTTAGAAGGAAATAAGGAAGGTGCAGGGTTTCTTAGTTGGCACTGCTGACATTTGGAATGGACTACCTTTCCGTGGGGGCTATCTTGTGTTTGTATTTTAGCAGCATCTCTGACCTCTACCCACTAGATGCCAGTATCACCCTCCGCTTCCCCCTCACACTTAATTTAATCTTGACAATCAAAAAAAAAAAAGTTTCCAGACATTGTTCAATAAACCCCAGGAGACAAATTTGCCCCTAGTTCAAATTTGCCCCTAGTTCAGAGCCACTGCTTTAAAGTAATGCCAATACCATCCTTTGGCCTTTACTTCTCACTTGTATACAAGCTACTGAAAATAGTCTGTTTTCTGGCACCTCATCAAACTTTGAGATTCCATTTAAAACTGTTGTCTGAATCCATCAGACCTCAAATTATATCTTTGCAGACATCACTTCACTGCAAGGTCTTTCGTGTGCAGATGTGCAAATCTATGCTAACAGAATGGTAGTTTGTCTAGATTAATTACCAAAAGGTACCTATTCTAGGTATTAGTCTAGGGGCACTAATTGTAAAAGAGCTCCTTCTCCTTACTAATGCCTCTGAGACAGAGCAGGTTAGAGAAGTTGGTCTGAACCTCAGGCCCCCTAAACAAGCACCTCTGTATCTAAACAATGTTTTCTGGTGGTCTTCAGTCAACATACTTACTCCACTCTCCGATTTTTCAAGTAGGTTTCCAAAGAAACCAATTTCCATATCCATTGTACTACCTGAGATTGGCCTTTGGCCATTTTATTTAATATTGCACTCTCTGTGGGAATAACACACAAATAGCATTAATAAAGCAGGTATTTGAAGGACACATTCACATTTATTGAGTACGAACTATGTCATCTCTATGCTAGAAAAGGGCCATAAGTATAGCTTTCATTGATAATTTACTTTTCTCAGGAATTTAGTTATTAGAGTACTAAATTAGATAAATGTCATTGCAAAGAGTCAATGAATAAGAATCCATCAGCAGATATTCTAATGACAAGTAGAAAATAACTATTCTGACTGACAAAATCATCACAGATAAAATGCCCAAAATGATCTCAGATAGGACTCTCAGGGGGCTTACTAGTTAAATTTAAGTACTTACTTTCAGAATTTAATTCTAATCAATTCAAGAAGTTACTTTATACAGTATTGATTAATATGTTAATGCACTACAGAAACAAACTTCAAAATCTCAGTGGATTAATACAACAAAGGCTTATTTCTTATTCCCCCCGCTGCTGCTGCTGCTGCTGCTGCTAAGTCGCTTCAAGTCGTGTCCGACTCTGTGCGACCCCATAGACGGCAACCCACCAGGCTCCCCCGTCCCTGGGACTCTCCAGGCAAGAATACTGGAGTGGGTTGCCATTTCCTTCTCCAATGCATGAAAGTGAAAAGTGAAAGTGAAGTCGCTCAGTGGTGTCCGACTCCTAGCGACTCCATGGACTGCAGCCTAGCAGGCTCCTCCATCCATGGGATTTTCCAGGCAAGAGTACTGGAGTGGGGTGCCATTGCCTTCTCCATTATTCCCCCTAATGAGCAGCAATATTTGACAAGTTGGACACTCTCCATTTGAATCATATGCTTCATTTCCTGTATACCATTCTCTTTTACTTCTCCTTCTACTTCATTTTCAAGCTCTTTTCCCACCTTCTCCTCATTTCCCAGATCTCTAAATGTTTCAGTACACCAGGGCTTCGTTCTCACACTTGTCTTTAAGATGTGTGGCTTAAATACCACCCATAGACCTTTGATTTCCAGATTTTTGTCACACAGGGCTTATTCCTGAATGCCAGACTCATATATACAAGTGCTTATTTGATATTGCCACTTGGATCTCTAGTAGATTTCTCACATTTAATTTGGTTTGCACCAAATTTTGGTTTGTCCCAAAATTTCTCCCTCTGTGTTAGCATGTAAACATATGTCAACCTCATTTTACTAAGTACAATAACCATTAGCTTATCCTTTATTCCTCTCTATCTTCCCCTCTAGTCTATCAACAAGATCTGATCATCAAAATCCAAACTTTCTCATCCATACTGTCCTACCACCCAAGGCCAAACCACCATCGTCCCTCGTCTGACTAAAACACTATCACCTTCAACAGTGCCTACTGTCGACTTTTGTACCCCCAAAGGCCATTTACTACAAGGCTTTCAATTCCTGCAGTGAGAAGACAGAGAACATTGAGGATAAGGACTAGGACTTAATATTAAGAGGAGCAGAGCTCCAAAGAACATTAAATTCTTAAACAATACCTATTTTCTATGCCAAGGTCAGGGACCTGGTTGGGAAATGGAACCATGACATGGGCAATGGGATTGATAAAACTAAAAATCCTAAGTCCTCAGACTCCTTGGGCTTCCCTGGTGGCTCAGATGGTAAAGCATCCACCTGCAGTGTGGGAGACCTGGGTTCGATCCCTGGGTTGGGAAGATCCCCTGGAGGAGGGCATGAAACTCAGTCCAGGATTCTTGCCTGGAGAATTCCATGGACAGAGGTGCCTGGCAGGCTACAGTTCAAGGGGTTACAAAGAATCAGATGAGACTGAGTGATTAACACTAGCGTTTAACCTCAGATTCCTTAATGACCAGCATTCCCTCATGTTTCGAAGACAAGCCTCTTCCTTAGCAAGAGATGAATTTTCTCAAAATTTTACCTCCACCTTCCTTCCTGGTACCTAGGCCCATACATAGGCTTGCCACTGCTGCTGCTGCTGCTGCTAAGTTGCTTCAGTTGTGTCCCACTCTGTGTGACCCCATAGATGGCAGCCCATCAGGCTCCCCTGTCCCTGGGATTCTCCAGGCAAGAACACTGGAGTGGGTTGCCATTTCCTTCTCCAATGCATGAAAGTGAAAAGTGAAAGTGAAGTCGCTCAGTCGTGTCCGACTCCTAGCGATCCCATGGACTGCAGCCTAGCAGGCTCCTCCATCCATGGGATTTTCCAGGCAAGAGTACTGGAGTGGGGTGCCATTGCCTTCTCCGATACATAGGTTTATGCAGCAACAAAACCAGGCCATTGCTGTACTGGGCCTTTTAAAGAAGGAAAGGCATGATGTCTTATAGGAATTACAGAATCTAATAAGCATGTACCAGCAGGAACTGAGACCATGCATGGCCCTGCAATATGAGGGTGCACAGTCAAGGAGGCAAAGCATAAGTTTATCAATCAAGAAACTACCAGCATACAGGATTTAACACTCTTGTAAAGATTTTGGGATTTAGACCAGCTGCTTATAGGGAAGCTTCTACATGGACCATACATTTACATTTCTCAAACCAAAGCTATGGCAGCTGTCTTTCCCTCCAAAGAGGTATAAAGTGACTGGACATCCTTCAGAACATCACAATTGTCCACTATATTGATAACATCATGCTAATTGGAGAAGATAAGGAAAAAGTAATTATTATTCATGGCAGGCCTTGGTAAGACAAAAGAGCTCCAGAAGGGAGAGAGAATCTCAGAAGTTTCAAGGACCCACCACATTCATAAAATTTTAGAGTTCAGTATCTAGGGCATTTCAAGACACCCAGTGTAAACAAATAATTACTTCTTGCACTTGCATTTCCCAACATGAAGAAGGAAGCAAACAGCCTAGGAGACCTCTTTAGATCATGAAAGTGAAAGTGATAGTTGCTCAGTCTTGTCTGACTTTTTGTAACCCCATGGACTGTAGCCCACCAAGCTCCTCTGTCCATGGAATCCTCCAGGCAAGAATACTGGACAGTGGGTTGCCATTCCCATATTCAGGACACCTTCCTGACCTAGGGACTGAACCAGGGTCTCATGCATTGCAGGAAGATTCCTTACCATCTGAGCCACTAGGGAAGCCCCTTTAGATCATGGAGACAGCATCTTCCACAACTGAGCATAAGCCAAGACTCATTCTGCATGCCATGAAATGCTGCCAACTTTGAGTGTGGCCAGAGCAATGGAAATGACTTTGCAGTAGATCCCAGCAGTGGTGCAAGCCCCTCTGCCTCTCAAAGCATACAGCCTCACAAATCCTATGGTAATGGAAACACTAATGGCACAAAAGGATGCTGTTAGATTTATGGCAAATCCTCATGCAAGAATCACAATGAAAACCACAAAGCATTGGTTTTGGAACAAAGCCATGGCACCTGCAGCAGAAATTTATACCCTGCGAGGACATAAAGTGACCAAGCAGGTGGAAGAGCCCATCCTAAGCTGACTTCTGTGAGATCCACCAAAGCCTACGGTTAAGAAATGCATGACCCATATAGAGTCAAGAACAAGCAAGGCTGGACAGAACAGTGAACTACAAGAGCAGCCAGTCTAGACACCTGCACCAGCCACCTCTGTCTCACCAGTGCCTGTCCCTCAGGTCCCACTGGAAATCCATTATCACTAGCTGCTGGGAGATAAAAAAAAGTTTGGATTGGCTTAATATCCTAGTGTAAGACAAGAATGAGGGGAAATCCTCCCAGTGGGCAAAACTCCCAGTGACCAGTGGCCTGGTCATCTACTTTCCTTGGAAAGAGAAGTTGCCTGAACAGAGCTTAGAAAATACACAGAATCATAGGCGATGGCAAATGGCTTGGCAAGCTAGTCAGGAATCTGGAGGAAAAAAGACTAGACAATCAGGAACAAAGAGATCTGGGATAGACACACGAATGTGTTCATATGGGAATGAGCACCAAGTGTGACAATTTTCATATCATACAGTAGTGTTCCCTAAAAGAAACTGCTAGAGGGTAAATATTATCCTACCAGGTAGGCAACCAGAATATATAAAAGACTCCTATTAATCAATAATAAAAAGATAGCCCAGTTAAGCTTCTCTGGTGGCCCAGATAGTAAAGAATCCTCCCGTAATGCGGAAGACCCAGGCTCAGTCCCTGAGCTGGGAAGATCCCCTAGAGAAGCAAATGGCAGCCTACTCCAGTATTCTTGCTTAGTTCCTCATAGACAGAGGAACCTGGCAAGCTACAGTTTCATGGGGTCACAAAGAGTTGGACATGACTGAGTGGCTAACAAATACATAGCCGAATTAAAATGGGAGAAAAGACTGGAACAGAGATTTCATTAAAAAAAGATAAATCAATGTCCAACAAGTACATGAAAAAGTGCTTACCATCATTAGTCTGGAAAGTACACATGAAATCAACACCAACAAAAAATACCACTTCACCCCACTAAAAAAAGCTAAAATTGAAAGGACATGACAATAATATAGAGCTAAAATTTGTATGCATTGCAGTGGATGTGTGAAGTTTTTTACTTAGATAAATACGTACCTGACCTTTAACCACAAATCTTGATTCTAACTATTTATTCAAGGGACATTGCAACATATTTCCACAAAAGGGATCACATATCAGTACTCATAGCAGCTCCATTCACAGTTTCCCAAAGCTGGGAATAACCCAAATATCAATAAGATTTGATAAGCAAGTAGGGATATATTTATACAATGGAATACTACACAGAAATAGAGAAGAATGAATATCTGATATCTTAATAACATGGTTGAATCTAACACAAACAAAAACATGAAGCCAGACACCAAAAATATGCATTGTATAATTCCATTCAAATCATGTTTAAAAGAGATAAAGTTGATCTCTGGTGATAGAAATCAGAATAACCATTGCCGATGAGAGGACTGGAATAACTGGAGGAGGGGTGACGGTATTTTCTAGGGTAATGGAAATACTCTGTATTTTATTTGTGTACTTAGGATCTATGTATTTTACTGTACGTGAATTTTTACCTTAAAAATTTTCAAAATAAAAATTATAATTCAATGTCTTATATTAGTTCTCTGATTTTAATTTCTGTCACTCATTCTGCTCCTGTCCCATTGACCCCCTGTCGTTCCTCATCTTTTGTACTTGTTGTTCTTTCTGCCTGAAACCATTTTTCTCTTGGAGAGCTATACTCTCTGAGCTTTGTATGTCTATATGAGTTTTTGCTCCCTCATTTAATTTAGATCTGTATTCAAATAGGGACCTCAGATCAAAGGAGTTCAGCCTTGCTATCTTATATAAAATAGACTACTTACTGTGATCACACTGCTTCATTTTCTTTTCTTTCTTAACACTCATCACCATTTGTATACATTGTGAGAACAGAGGCTTGCTTCCGTTGTTCCCTGCTAAATCGCAACCTGGTACACAGTAGGCTCTCTGCAAATATTTGCTGAAGGGTTGTTACCCTGAATATATTTTCAAGCTCACCATACTGAGAAATCCAGGGTGTATTCTGTCAAAAGGGATATATTTTAGGTGAGTACTCTGTCTGCACTGTAAATGAATCCTGAGATAACTTATTGGATTACTGGATTTCTCAGCAGGCTCCAAACAAGATTATCCGACTCCATTTGTGTTTTTTGGAAAGTTTGTGATAAGGAAAGCAAAGGAATCAAGTATCAAAACAGCTTTTACCCTCTCCTCCTTGGAGAATTCTGACAATTTTCTGCAAGGGAAAGGAAGAGTGTCAAGATGTCACTTTATATAGAGATAGATTATGGTACAGTCAAATGATTTAAAGAGCTATGGGATAAATTTAAAACAGAGGAGATCTTGGAGATCATTTAATGGAGACATCTAGCAGAACCTTCATGTTGAATTTAGTGTTTGATTACATCAAAGATCTTACAGTTAATTGCTAGTGTATCCAGCTATGTCACTAATAATCTGCTCGCCCTCACATTAACATAAACTTGAATTGCTTGAATTTTTCATGAATTCACTCAATCAATGAATAAGATTGAAGGGAGTTTGGGCTTCCAGTGGGGCAAAGGCAGCTGTTCTATTGAGAATGAAATTTAGATAAACACACAAGCAGGTTAATAACGCTGGAATAAGAAAACGAGGGAATCGCCTAATCATATTTTCTTTTATATTATTTATAACTTTGTCTTAAATGTCTATTATCTTTATTTCTTGGTATTATTCAGATATAGATTAATATACTACAGGCAGTCATAATTTTGATCTGGTCAGGTATTCCTACCTGTCTTATTTTCTTTTCAAAGAGCATATTTTCAGAGTAATATTTCTGTTTTAAAAGTCATCTCATCATGATCATCTTTTGAAGATAGAAAGGTGTTTATAACTTATTATATTCTGTATTTTAGAATTTCCACATATCTCATCAAGAAGTTTTCTGTCAATTGCTGAGTTTGGTTCAGTTTTCAATAAAGGGGTTCCTGGAGTGGAAATGAGAAAGGAAAATTATAAACTCTTTCCCAAACCCAGAACTCCTGTTGTGTCTAAAATTATCTTCAGTTCTTGAAAACATCAACCTAAGAGAGTTTAACAACATCTCACTAGTCCCAATTAATTTTATCACAATTTACACTTAGGCTTTAATTTCCATATGTTCAGTTATGGCTGGTGTGGAGTCCTTAATCACATTTTTGCTTATCACCACTGCTCTGCTGCAGATGGCCATGTCATGCATGGCAAATGCAATTTTGTTATTCACCATTCTTTGACAAAAGTTGACACATTCGTCCCATGGTTTCCCTGGGGGATTAGTTCCCAGACACTACCCATCCAGATACCAAAATCTGTGAATGCTCAGTTCAGTTCAGTTCAGTCACTCAGTCATGTCCGACTCTTTGCGACTCCATGGACTGCAGC
>SJYC01104193.1:0-10783 GCA_006408675.1 Madoqua kirkii | reverse complement strand
CTGAACTGAACTGAACTGATCTTGGATTCAGATGGAGGCATTCATGGGATTTCTCATCAATTAATACACCCTGGGGTCAGAACTTTTTCTAATGATCTAACATCCTGGACTCAGCTCTCCATCCAACAGGTTCAGGGCCAACTTCTGGTTGGGGAACCAAGATGCCAGAAGCCATTTGTCATGATAATAAAAGGGATTTTTAAAAAGCAAATAAAAAAATTAAAAGCAAACAATTAAAATCATAAAACACAAATGGTAAAAGCAGTATCACTGAAACAGAAACAAAAACAAACACACATACACAAGAAACAGAGACAAAATAAAACAAACCACAAGAGAGCAATTCAATCAACAAAGGAAATAAAAAATGAAATCAACCAATTAAAAACAAAACTAACTGAAACACAAAACAGAAAGCAAAACTGAAGCAGGGCACCAACAGAGGAATAAAGCCAAGAAAACAAGGGAAATAGCCAAAAATGGTTAAAAAAAAAAGAAAAGCTGAAACAGAGGTATAGAAACAAGAGATCTACATATGTTTTTAAAAAGACACAGAATGGCAGAAAGCCAAAGTAGTAAAAATATATAAAAGAAACAAAAGTATGATTTACAAAATCCCAAAAGCCTTAATAAAGATAATAATAAGTACAAGAGAAAGAAGAGATTAAATAAAACAAACCACAAGAGAGCAATTCAATCAACAAAGGAAATAAAAAATGAAATCAACCAATTAAAAACAAAACTAACTGAAACACAAAACAGAAAGCAAAACTGAAGCAGGGCACCAACAGAGGAATAAAGCCAAGAAAACAAGGGAAATAGCCAAAAATGGTTAAAAAAAAAAGAAAAGCTGAAACAGAGGTATAGAAACAAGAGATCTACATATGTTTTTAAAAAGACACAGAATGGCAGAAAGCCAAAGTAGTAAAAATATATAAAAGAAACAAAAGTATGATTTACAAAATCCCAAAAGCCTTAATAAAGATAATAATAAGTACAAGAGAAAGAAGAGATTAAAAGCGGAAAAAAAGGCAAAACAAACAAGAGAATGAACCAAATCATAAAAACTAATACATATTTTCCTAGGATCTCAGCTGTCACTGCCCTTGCCTCTGCTGTGAACCACAACCCACCTCCACCTCCCGACAAGGCCTTCTAATGCTGTGGAGGGCTGGTCTTTGTACCTGCAGTGGGCCCTGTGGTGAAAGCTCAGACCCTAATCTGATTCTCTTCCTGCCTGTGCTTCTCTCCCATCTCCATGTCTGCCAGAGCTAGAGCAGTTTCTTTTGTAGGAACACTAATTGTCCTTTCACATTCCATGGATGGTCTTTTATATGCTTCATTAGTCACTTTGATTCTGGAGCTCAATGGTGGCTTTATCCCTATCTCTGAATTGGGGTCATTCACAGGAGCTGCTCCTGAGGCTGCTCTAAAGGATTTGGGTTTGCCCCAGCGAGGATAGGGTATGGAGGTGGCATGGCTGCTGGGATTGTGATGACCCTGGTGGTGCCAGTTGTGCAAGGAAGTCATTGGCCACAGAAGCAGGACATATGGTGCTCTTAGGAGCCTTTTCTAGCCTCTGGAAGCAGGTGCTCAAATGGCTGCCCTGGATGGTCCTTCTCTACTGTGCAGCTGCCAGTGCTTTGGTGTAGGGAGACAGAGGCTGCAGAGGTGACTCAATCTGTTCCATGTGACTCAACAGTAGTGCTCTGCTTCCACGACTAGCCAGTTTGTATCCAAAGGGAGATTATCTCCTGCTGCAGATTTCCTCCTCCCTTTCCTTCAAGCCAAATCCCCACACTCAACATTGGTCCTCACCCAGAGATTGTTCTCCAATCCCCATGCTCCAGTTTCCAGTACCCATGCACAACAGTGGACCTACATTGAGTCCAAGGTACATAGGCATGGGTTTTCTGTGTGATTGTCACTGTATTCAAACTATCATAGATAAGCTGTTTCACCCACAATGCCACAATTGGAACAATGTGAAAACCTCATTTCAGTTCAGTGGCTCAGTCGTGTCTGACCCTATGTGATCCCATGAACTGCACTGCTAGGCTTTCACTGTATTCAAACTATCATAGATAAGCTGTTTCACCCACAATGCCACAATTGGAACAATGTGAAAACCTCATTTCAGTTCAGTGGCTCAGTCGTGTCTGACCCTATGTGATCCCATGAACTGCAGCTGCTAGGCTTCCCTGTCCATCACCAGTTCCAAGATCTTGCTCAAACTCATGTCCACCAAATCAGTGACGCCATCCAACCATCTCATCCTCTGTCGTCCCCTTCTCCTCCTCCCTTCAATCTTTCCCAGCATCAGGGTCTTTTAAATGAGTCAGTTCTTCACATCAGGTGGCCAAAGTATTGGAGCTTCAGCTTCAGCATCAGTCCTTCCAATGGATATTTGGGACTGATCTCCTTTAGGAGGGACTAGTTGTACCTCCTTCCAATCCAAGGGACTCTCAAAAGTCTTCTCCAACACCACAGTTCAAAAGCATCAATTCTTTGATGCACAGCTTTCTTTATAGTCCACCTCTCACATTCAAAAATGGCTACTGGAAGAAACCATACCTTTGACTAGATGGACCTTTGTTGGCAAAGTAGTGTCTCTGCTTTTAATATGCCGTCAAGGTTGGTTATAGCTTTTCTTGCAAGGAGAAAGTGTCTTTTAATTTCATGGTTGCATTCACCATCTGCAGTGATTTGGGAGCCAAAAACTGTAACGTTTGTCACTGTTTCCATTTTTTCCCCATTTCTTTGCCATGAAGTGACAGGACTAGATGTCATCATCTTATTATTTTGAATGTTGACTTTGAAGCCTACTTTTTCACTCTCCTCTTTCATTTTCATCAAGAGATTCTTTAGGTCTTCTTCGCTTTCTGCCATAAGGGTGGTGTCACCTGCTTATCTGAGGTTACTGATGTTTCTCCCGGCAATCTTGATGCCAGCTTGTGCTTCATCCAGCCCAGGATTTTACATTATGTACTCTGCATATAAGATAATTAAGCAGGGTGACAATATACATCCTTGAGGTACTCCTTGCCAATTTGGAACCAGTCTGTTGTTCCATGTCTGGTTCTAACTGTTGCTTCTTGCCCTACATACAGATCTTTCAGGAGGCAGGTAAGGTGGTCTGGTATTCCCATCTCTTTAAGAATTTTCCACAGTTTGCTGTAACCACACAGTTAAAGGCTTTGGCATAGTCAATAAAGCAGAAGTAGATGTTTTTCTGGAACTCTCTTGCTTTATTGATGTTGGCAATTTGATCTCGTTCCTCTGCCTTTTCTAAAACCAGCTTGAACATCTGGAAGTTCAGGGTTCATGTACTGTTGAAGCCTGGCTTGGAGAATTTTGAGATTACTTTGCTAGTGTGTAAGATGAGTGCAATTGTGTGGTAATTTGAACATTCTTTGGCATTTCCTTTCTTTGGAATTGGAATGAAAACTGTTGTTTTCTAGTCCTGTGGCCATTGCTGAGTTTTCCAAGTTTGCTGGCATATTGAATGCAGCACTTTCACAGCATCATCTTTTAGGACTTGAAATAGCTCAACTGGAATTCCATCACCTCCACTAGCATTGTTTGTAGTGATGCTTCCTAAGGCCCACTTGATTTCACATTCCAGGATGTCTGGCTCTAGGTGAGTGATTACACCATCATGATTATCTGGGCCATGAAGATCTTCTTTGTATATTTCTTCTGTGTATTCTTGCCACCTCTTCTTAATATCTTCTGCTTCTGTTAGATCCATATCAATTCATTCATTTTTTGTGCCCATGTTTGCATGAAATGTTGCTTGCTATCTCTAATTTCCTTGAAGATATCTCTAGTCTTTCCCATTCTGTTGTTTTGGTCTATTTCTTTGCACTGATCACTGAGGATCAGTGATCTTATCTCTCCATGCTATTCTTTGGAACTTTGCATTTCAATGGGTATATCTTTCCTTTCCTCCTTTGCCTTTAGCTTCTCTTCCTTTCTCAGCTATTTGTAAGGCCTCCTTAGACAACCATTTTGCCTTTTTGCATTTCTTTTTCTTGTAGATGGTCTTGATCACTGCTTCTTGTACAATGTTATGAAACTCCATCCACAGTTCTTCAGGTACTCTATCAGATTTAATACCTTGAATTTGTCCCTTCCACTGTATAATTGTAAGGGATTTGATTTAGGTCATACCTGAATGGTCTGGTGGTTTTCCCTACTTTCTTCAGTTTAAGTTTGAATTTGGTAATAAGGAGTTCATGATCTGAGCCACAGGCAGCTCTAGCTCTGGTTTTTGCTGACTGTATACAGCTTCTCTATCTTTGGTTGCAAATATAATCTATGTGATTTCAGTCTTGCCCATCTGGTGATGTCCATATGCACAGTGTTCTCTCATGTTGTGGGAAGAGGGCGTTTGCTCTGACTAGTACATTCTCTTGGCAAAACTGTTAGTGCTTGCCCTGTTTCATTTTGTACTCCAAGGCCAAATTTGCCTGTTACTACAGGTTTCCCTTGACTTCCTACTTTTGCATTCCAATCCCGTATGATGAAAAGGACATCTTTCTGGGTGTTAGTTCTAGAAGGTCTTCATAGAACTATTCAAATTTAGCTTCTTCAGGATTACTGGTTGTGGCATAGACTTGGATTACTGTGATACTGAATGGTTTGCCTTGGAATCAGACAGAGGTCATTGTGTCATTTTTGAGATTGCAACGAAGTATTGCCTTTTGGACTCTTTTATTGACTATAAGGGTTACTCCATTTCTTCCATGGGATTATTGCCCACAGTAGTAGATATAATCATCATCTGAATTAAATCCATCCATTCTAGTCCATTTTAGTTCACTGATTCCTAAAATGTCAATTTCATTCTTGCTATTCCTTTTTGACCACTTTCAATTTACCTTGATTCATGTACCTAACATTCCAGGTTCCTATGCAGCATTGTTCTTCACAGCACTGGACTTTACTTCCATCACCAGTCATATGCACAACTGGGCTTTGTTTTCACTTTGGCTCCATCTCTTCATTCTTTCTGGAGTTATTTCTCTACTCTTCCCCAGTAGCATCCTGAGCAATTACTGACCTGGGGAGTTCATCTTTTAGTGTCATATCGTTTTGCTTTTTCATAGTGTTCATGAGGTTCTAAGGCAAGAATACTGAAGGCGTTTGCCATTGCCTTCTCCACTGGACCATGTTTTATCTTGTGAAAAATTACCATGCAGAAAAAATATACATGGGTAAAACGGATGACAGAGAGATGGTATTACCTCTTTTCCTAGAGACATTTATGAACAGTATTGCCATTTTTCTACTGGGTACTTGATTGTTTTTCTTACTATTCTGTGTTTTAATAAGAAGAATATCATAATTATTGATATCAAAGATATTCTCATTATTTTACATTCCTGTAAAATATAAATAACACCTTGGCATTTATAAGAAAAGCATTAACAACCTTAACAGAAACAGTAGAAAAAGAATATGAATAGATAACTCACACAAGGGGAAATAAAAGCTTGAACAGTTCAATTTCACTAATAATGTTATTATTTAGTTGCCAAGCCATATCGACTCTTTTGCGACCCCATGGACTGCAGCCAACCAGGCTCCTCTGACCACGGTATTTCCCAAGCAAGAACACTGGAGTGTCTTCCCATTTCCATTTCCAGATCTTCCCAACCCAGGGATCAAACTTGCATATCCTGCACAGGCAAGTTCTTCATCACTGAGCCAACAGAGAAGCCCTCACTAGTAATGACAGATGTGATAATTTAAAGTGACATGGAACCACAATTTTGCACTAATGAAACTTGCAAATACCTTATGCTCACAACATGGTGGTAAAACTAGTATAATTATACATTGCTGATTGCAAGGCTGTATCACTTTTAGAAAGCAATAAGGAAACATTATCAAGATCATATATAAGTATGATCCCATAATACTGTGGTCCAGTATTTTCATTGTTACAAAATTTCCATGAACCTTTCATCCAGTCTCTGTCAATTTAACATCCTGCAACCACTATAGTACAATATCAACTCTAGGAAACTGGCATTGCTACAACCAAGACCATATCCAGATTGAACCAGTTATAAATGTACCTATTCATGTATAGCATGTACATGTTCTATAATTATATACTGTGTGTGTAGCTGTATGTAATTCTATCACATGTATAGCTTTGTATAACTATCACCATAATCAAGATAAAAAACAAAATGCCCTCATGCTATTCCATTATAGTCACACTCACCCTTCTCCATCTAGATATCCTGAACTCTTGTCAAACAGTAATCTAATCTGTTCTCAATCCCCACAATGTTATTTTGAAAAAAACAGTTCTGGAAACAGAGAATTATTTGTAGTACAATATTTGAGATTGGTTCTATTCATTCAACATAATTTGCTTAATATCCATCCAAGTTTTGCATATATTAATACTGTGTTTCTTTTTATTGATGAGCCGTATTCCAATTGTATGGATGCACCAAAATATGTCTCAGCACTTATTCACTGAAGGACATGTGGGTAGTTTCCAGTTTGGGACTATTACAAATAAAGAACATTCATGGACAAGTTTCTGAATGAAAATAATTTTCCATTTCTGTGGAATAAATGGCCAAGTGTTCAAGGGCTTAATATTTTTTATAACAAATTAAAGTGCATATGCATAAATCTAAAGGAACAGGATATATTTCACTGCCAGACACAATAATTTCCAGAGTCTTGGCCAATCAATCCACTGACCCTAACAACAGCTATCTAGGGGATATGTTCCAATCCAAAAGAGAAAACAGAGAAAGAAAAGATGCAAGTGCTGTGTTATACTCTACATACTTTATCTTATTTAATCCTCATAATAACCCTATAAGATAGGTGTTATTGTTAGTTCTACTTCATATATGTGGAAATTGGGTTCAAAGAGGTTAGCTAAACTTACCTATGACTGCACAGATAAGTGGCAAGGAACTTCAAGAAAACAAGAACCCACACTCTTACCCATTACCCTATACTGCCACAGATGAACTAATTGAGTTTGGTTGGAGAGAGGAAAGTAACTGTTTTAGTCCATTCAGATTGCTATAACAAAATACCAAAGACAGGGTAGCTTATAAACTGCAGAAATTGATTTCTCACAGTTTTAGAGGCTGAAAGTTCAAGATCAAAGTGCTAATATGGTCAGGAGAGAGCCCTCTTCCAGGTCACCAACTTCTTGTTTTATCTTCACATGGTAGAAGGGGTAAGGAATCCCTCTAAGGCTTCTTCTTCCAATCAATAGGGCTCCACTCTCATGACCTAATCATCTCCCAAAGATCCCACCTCCCAACACCATCACCTTAGGTAGATCAGGACCCCCAACTTATAAACTTTGGGGAGACATAAACACACCATAGCACTGAATATGGTTGGAGAAGGGAAGGAAACTGAAGACCTCCTACCTCTATGGCCTTCTCTCTAAAACAGAAAATGAAGGGTACTGAAACTGTGGTAAAGGCATGGAGGCTAAGGGAAAAAACAAAGATACCCAAGCCAAAGTGTAGTCCATTCTTTTTTGGCACGGATAGATTAGGAGAAACAAGGCAACTGCCATGGGAAACTTTCTGCAGATATAACTAATTTTGAAGACTGCTGATCTATTGGGAAGATGGCACAGCCATGGGCCCAAGGAAAGAAGCTAAGTTTCCTTGAGACTCACTGCATCCCAGGTATCTTGAGACTCAGAGGTATCTTGTATCCCAGAGTAACATAACAGAGAAAATACAAATAACTAAAACTAGATTTAATTCAATAATCTTTTACTGAATACCTACTATGTATCAGATCCTGTGCCAAGCATGTTATAGGAAAGTAGAAGAAGAATGTATATGGCCCTGAACCTCCAGGAATTTATAATTCTTAAGAATACACAAACATGTACTCAACTTGCTGTAACACAAGACAGCCTATGATAAATGTCAAAACAGAGGCATGACTAGAGCCTGGAGCAATCAGAGTTCCCAATTTCAGAAAGATACACCTGGGAGACAACTAGAAACAAATTTTCAAAGGTTCCTTTGCTCAACATTTCTTAAGCACTTACTACTTTCAAATTATGGAGTTAGGTGTTTCTGAATAAATAAGGCACAAACCTTGCATTCATCTCCCCATTTGACAAATATTTCTTGAGCATCTATATATGCCAGGCACTGTACCAAGTGTTATGGAATTCAAGATGCCTAAGCATGCTCTTTACCCTCAAATAGCATTCAATCTTAATAGAAAAAATACACATGTAAAACAGGAAATAAAAAGCTAGGTTGGTGTGTGTAGCTATATCCTTAAGTATAAAATATACAGAATTGCTACAGTAAAGGCAGAGATCTTTGTCTAGGAGATGGAAGGCAACAAAGGGAGACTCTTTTTATATAAGAGTCAATACATAAGCCTCGATCAGTATACTTAAGTTTTGAAAGACAAGAGGGGATTCAGCAGGGAGTAGAGAAAGGAACAACATTCCAAGTACAATTGGGAATACTCTGAAACAAGGAGCCAATCTAAAGTGGGAGTGGAGAAGGAGTCAGGAAGTAGGCTAGAGAGACAGGCAGGGACTAGATCTAAAAGTCATGCATGCCAGGTGAAGAAATTTGTTAACTCCTTAAGGAAACTTGAGGTACATAAGGCATTTGCACTAAAGACTAATGTGGTCATATTTGTTTTTGAAACCTCATCCTGGCAGCAATGTAGAAATCAGATCAGAAGTAAGGCTCTTATAGCTAGCAATTCATGAGAGAAAAGATGAGTATCTGAACACAAGAGTAACAATAGGTATATACAGGAGAGGATATATCAGAAGGGTATTTAGAAGGAAAAAAGAGGGCTGGTGACTGACTAAACATTGGACATAAAGGATAAGGAGGACTCCAAGATGTCTTTCAGGCTTGGTAACTGGGTAGATGGTGAGTGATGGTGTTATCACTAAAATTGCAACCATTAGAGACAGAAAATAATATTAAGTATATTTTGAGACATTCAGAGTGTAATATCCCTATTAGATATTCAGTTCAAGATGGCCACTTACGAAATATATATCCAGATCTGGAAATCAGAAGTTATTTAGTCTGGAGAAAATCATTTGGAATTGTTACTTCATGTTGATTTAAAATCAAGGGAAAAGATATGTATAGAATGACATGAAAGACAGCCAAAGATGGAACTCAAGGGGACTATAATATGTATAGGGCAGACAAAGAGGGTTCAGCAAAAGAAACAGAAGTAATGGTCTGAAGTACAAGGAGGAAGAAAAAAGAGAGAGAGAGAGAGAGTGGAAGCCAAAGGAATGGAATTTCATGTAGGCTCAAGAGACTAAGAATTAAATATGTCCATATGACACAGCAATGAGTTAAGTCATTGTTGACTTTAGCAAATGAACTTTCAGTGAAGGAGTCAGAGTGGAAACTTAACTGAAAAATTCCTGACAGATAAAGCTATCTTCAGAGAGTGAGCATAAAGTACTCGTTTGAGAAGTTTGTTAGGAAAGAAAGAAGTAGTTACAGAGAGAACCCTTTGCCAAAAATAGGGTCTTACACAATGGAGACATGAACATGATTACAGGCCAGAAAAAAAGGATAAAGAAAAGAAGGATAAAGACATGGAAGAGGATATCAATAATGTATCAAGTGACCTTGATGAATACTTTTGGATTAACTGGCATAAAATCATGAATATAGATTAAAAAAAAGAATGGAGACTTCACGAAATTCAGTTCTTAGATGAGCATGCAAGGAGCTTGGAAGACATCATTCTTTCCCTAACATAAAGAAAAAAGCTGAACTGGAAATCAGCAACTCTTCTTAGATTCATCAGAAAACTGGTATCACAGGACAAACTGCCGTCCCCAAACTAGAGAGAAAAATGAACACAGAGAATCACAACTTATTCAAACAGAAGACCAGAAGCAGAAATCTCCATGGAAAACATTACTCCTTTAGTACATCATGCCTGGCTTTTAATTAAAACATACTTAAAAAAAACACCCACACAGTTTAAAGAGACAGAGCAAGCATCAGAACCAGACTCAGATATGTCAGAAATCTTAGAATTATCAGAAGAATTTAAAATAACTGTAATTAATATTCTAAGGGTTCTCATGGCTTAGTGGACAACATGTAAGAACAGATGGGTAATGTAAGCAGAGAGATAGAAACTCCAAGAGAGAATCAAAAAGAAATGTTAGAAATCTTAAAACACTGTAACAGAAATGAAAGATGCTTTTGATGGGCTCATCAATAGATTAGAAACAGCCAAGAAGAGTAAGCAAACTTAACGAAATGTCAAAAGAAACTTCTAAAACTGAAGTGAAAAGAGATAAAGAAATGAAAAAGAATATTCAAGTGGGATAATTAGAAAATATATAACACATATATAATGAGAATACCAGAAGGAAAAGAGAAAGGAATAAATGAAATATCTGACCCAATAATGACTAAGAATTTCCACAAAATTAATAATAGAATCTAAATCAGATCCAGAAAACAGCAGGCACGATAAACACCAAAGAATCTGGAAAGAAGCCAGAGGAGGAAAAAAAACACTATGTACAAAGAAAAGAGAATAAGAATTACACTGGAATTCTCTTCAGCAATGAAGAAAACAAAAAGATAGTGGAATAAAATATTTAGCATTCAAAGAAAAAAAATGCCAACCTAGAAGTCTGTACTCTAGGGATATTATTCTTCAAATATGAAGGAGACATAAGGACTTTTTTCAAACAAGCAAAAAATAATTTGTTACCAGTAAACTTCTCATGAAAGAAATATTA
>SJYC01104192.1:0-21195 GCA_006408675.1 Madoqua kirkii | reverse complement strand
GCAAAGTGTTCTGAGAATGACAAAAACAAGCCATGGGAAGCACTTCAGGAAATGTCTAGCAGATAGTGAACACTTGAAAAATGTTGGTTATTAAATATAGCATCTGTTTACCTGCCTTCCCCTGGCATAAGTGGCATCCTTCATTTTTAATCAGATTTACACCTTTACTATGAAGGAGATCAAACCAGTCAATCCTAAAGGAAATCAATCCTGAATACTCATTGGAAGGACTGATACTTATGTTGAAGCTCCAAGACTTTGGCCACCTGATGCAGCAGCCAACTCACTGGAAAAGACCCTGATGCTGGGAAAGACTGAAGGCAGGAGGAAAAGAGGGTGACAGAGGATGAGATGGTTGGATGGCATCACCAATTCAATGGACATGGACTTGAGCAAACTCTGGGAGGTGGTGAGAGACAGGGAGGCCTGGCGTGCTGCAGTCCATGCGGTTGCAAAGTTGGATACAACTTGATGACTGAACAACACCTTTATTCATTTATTCATTTGATCCACAAGCAAGTATTAATGACTGTGCTATGAGAGCACAGACGGATCTAAATCGACATTTCAAGCTAGGGAAGTGAAGAAAGAGGGAGGGGTGTTCAGAGAAAGAATAATGTAGATTAAGACTAGGATGCAGGAGGAGATATGACACATTCTAGGGAACAAGTAGCTCATTTTAAGACATAAAGTTAGAGCATATCATTCTTAGGGTCAGAATGATTGATAGCTTTCCAAATCACTCACAGTTGTGATATAAGCTGAAGTCATCACGAGGAATGGTCTACAAGACCTCTGATGATGTGCCTCTGCCCATGTCTCTCTGTCTTGCTCTCCTCCAACCCTCCAGCCTTCTCACAGATCCTTGAAATCACCACCAGGGCCCTTGCACTTACAGCTCCTCCTCCAGATAGCCGCATGTCTCGCTATCTCAGCTCCTTCAAGTCTTCATTCAACTATCACGTGAGATATATCAGTGAGATATTCCCTGAACACCATCTTTTAAACTGTCCCACCCTCTCCTCTCATCCCCGACTCCTTTCTTACTTTAAGTCTCTCCACTGAACTTAATTGCCTTCAGATAGGTTCCATCTGTCTACCCAACTAGAATGAAGCTCTGAGATTTTGTTTCTGTTCACTCTTACATTCTCAGCGTGAAGAAAGGACTGTTCCTGGCACCTGATAAAGGTTAACTGAATGAATGAATGTGGTCAGTCACAAAATGGCTAAAACAAAAGAGAAGTTGTCAAGAGCCAGATCATAGGGAGGCCTGTGGGCTAAGACAAGGAGACGGAATCTAAGCTTAAATCCTGTGAGGAACCATGAGGGGTGACAGCAGGGTGTGGTGGACCAGAGTCAGACTGTAAACAATCTCTTAGACTAGGGTGTGGAGAACAGGACAGGCAGCGAGACCATTTCAGAGACGAAAGCTGTGATCTCCATGAGAAGTCAAGAAGGCCTTAATGCAGACTGTGAGCACAGGATGGGGGAGAAGGAGCGGAGTGACCGGCATCTAAAGGGAGAATCTGTGGGGCCTGGTGACTGGCTGACAATGGCAGATACCTAAGTGGGGCAGGCGGCATCTTAAATGACTCCTTTGGTTTCTTTTAGAGAATATGAGTGGCAATTTGAAGGAGTAAGTTTGATTTTGCACATAATGAATTTTATGCGCCAATGAAGATACCCATAACTAGTCAGAGATTTAATGTTCAGTGAAGATCTGAGTTAGACCAAGGAATCTCATTGCATAAATGGTAGTTGCAAGGGTTCCAGCTGAAATCGTAGGTCCTGGAATTGTAATGGAAGCCTTACGGTGGCACCCTACAGTGTGGGGGGTGAGAGATGGTAAGGAGTATCAGAAACGGATAGAAAGCCAATGGGAAATAGATGTTACTCTCTCTCCAGGTAGAACTTGTAATGCATTATCCCAATATAACCCCCTATGGTAACTGACCCTGCATAATAATTAGGTACAGTGCTATTGGTCATCTACATTATGGGTGAACTTGGTCTTGTGTACTAGCATAGGAAACTAACCACCTGCTGCATAACACTGTTCCCCTGATAAAATGTATAGCCCATTCACAAGCTGAAGACTACTGATACTACAAGATGAGAAATCTTCATGGCAGCCCACATAATTCCAGCTGTACCTTGTGAATTCTTCCACCTAAAGGGCAACTGTTTTATAAAATGTGAGTAAAGTATGTTTCTAATTCCCAAATGGGTTGCTGATGCTGAGGAATGTAGATCATCTACATATCACAGCTGAAGCTCTGAGATGGGAGGGATCCTTGAGCAGTAGAGCACAGAGGAAATAGAGGTGAGCTCCTAAAGCATGATAACTGAACTCTGGGAACACAAATATCTAGAGTACATTATAAAACTTGGTAAATGTGTTACACACAGAGTCTGTGGAATTCAGAGTGCAGGATCTGGATAAAACAACTGGCTATAAATAGTTGGGATCTTTACTTACTTCCACAGCCTACACCCAGATCTTGGTTTCTAATGGTGGTGGTTTAATCACTAAGTCATGTCCAACTCTCTGCAATCCCATGGACTGTAGACCACCAGGATCCTCTATCCATGGGATTTCCCAGGCAAGATTACAGGAGTGGGTTGCCATTTCCTTCTCCAGGGGATCTTCCCAACCCAGGGACTGAACCCAGGTCTCCCACATTGCGGTTGGATTCTTTACAGACTGGAGCCACCAGGAAAGCCTGGTGGGATCTTTGGGTTGCCACTAAAAAAAAAAAAAAAAAACTCAAACTGACTTAAGAAAAAGGAGAGAGAAAGAAAGGAAAGGAAAAGAAAAGAAAGGATGAAAGAAGTTAGGAAAAAGAGGGAATGCTATTGGCTCACATATCTGTAAAGTCAGGGGAAATCTTCTACGGCTTCAGGCATTACTGGATCCTGAATGATGCTTTCTGGTCAGCTTAGCTTTCTACCACCTCTCGACTGATTTCTTGTGTGTTGACTGCTTACCCGGCAAGCTGACCCTTCACAGAAGCCAGATGGCTGCCATTAGTTTCAGGTTTATGTTTTATTTTCCCAGCACTTTTACAGAAAGAGGATGCCTCTTTTCCAATCACTCTAACAAACGGAGTGAACACAAGTGATTGGGCAAGCTTGGGTCATGTGCCATCCCTAAAATGACACTAATACACACAGGGAATAGAATCCATATCAGCCACACCTGAGTTACATGCAACCTAAAATGCAATCAGACCTGAAGTAGGAGAAATAAGTGATTCCCCAAGGAAATTATGGATTCTATTACCAGAAGGAGGATTAGATGCTGGGCAGCAAGAATACCAAATGTCTCAGGGGAACCAGCCTGGAGAAAAACCTTCCTTAGGGGCATCTCTTCCCAGAAGGCCTCTTTAAGGGCTGATCCAAAGCTGTTAGTGATCTCAAGGAGTCAAAAATAAATAAATAAATAATTTCACATTAAGTGTAGAGAGAATGGATTTGACTGAGGACATATCTCCCACCTATGAATGGGAGAATGACTATCTCCAGACTTTCTGTTTCACCTCCCTTCTTCTGCTACAAGACCCAACAAGTTGACTTTAACGCCCAGCCTTCCCCTGTGTCCAGTGTCACACTGATCTCTGCTGTTACTTGGCAGAATGACTGAGAAGGAGAAAATAAGAAATTAAGTTCAGCAATTCTTGAGACTGGTGTTGAGTATGGAAACAAAAGTTACTTCTGAAACTTGTAGTTATGCTTTTTTTTTTAATTTGACTGCACTGAATCTTAGTTTAGCACACAGGATCTTTAATTGTGGCATGCAGGATCTTTTATTTGCAGCATGTGGGATCCAGTTTCCAAACCAGGGATCAAACCTAGGCCCCTGCGTTAGGAGCCAGAGTCTTAGCCACTGGATCATCAGGGAAGTCCCTACAAGTGTACTTCCACATAGAGTCTACCCCCACTTCCCCTCACTCTAGAAATTCATACTGTGTGTGGCTCACCCTCAGGTCATACTTCTTTAAAAAGAGAAATTGTTATTCTACAAGCAGGGAGACTGAATGATAGGGCCTGCCACGGCCTCTGTTTTCTGTGGCAGGGAAAGGGGAATGGGTTGGAGCAAAGAAGGGCTGGGGTGGACTCAGCTCAGGCACCAGCCAAGGGATCGGTGTCGGTAGCTGGTTTAGTAAAGCAGGCTTTACAGGTCACAGGATGGGTCTA
Organism: Madoqua kirkii; assembly: GCA_006408675.1. Classification (NCBI taxonomy): domain Eukaryota; kingdom Metazoa; phylum Chordata; class Mammalia; order Artiodactyla; family Bovidae; genus Madoqua; species Madoqua kirkii. The sequence continues at coordinate 16,998 of SJYC01104192.1, read as the reverse complement.
AGATGAGAAAAGTAAAGTCCTAAGTAGTGACAGGGATACCAAGAGAAGGCAATAAGGAGTCTAAAGACACTGCATGGAACAACACAGGCTCCAGAGTCCACAATCCAGTTGTTGTAACAGAAGTGCTACAGCCAGGTGGGGAGAGTGTGAGAGTGGGTCCCTAGAGGTAATTCAAGCTCAGAGACAACAGGAATTAACAAGGAGAGAACGCACAATGAAAGCCGAGTAGGTACATATTAATGTACAAGTGGATTCATGTAGATAATACATGGGGACTCTGGAGTAGGGCCAAGGTCATGATGCTTGGACACTCCTCCATAAATCTGAAAATGTAGCCCTTTAAATTCAGCCTCTGATATCAACCAGTAATATGTTCAAAAACCTTCCTAAGTCCTACTCTACCAGAGCCAACTTTATAGCCTGATGTTAAAATAGTGTTTTCCCACAAATTCTTTATTAAACTTGTTTCTTGACTTATGATCTGTCAACAAAGGGGTTGTTGTCTCCTAAAATATGGATTCAGCTTTTTTAAGGCCCACACCTTGGCTGGGCACTCCTTTAAGAAAGCTCCCTCTTTGATGGCTATTTTTCTGCTGAAACAGATCATCAATTCTTTCAGTCTGTGTTCTTGTCATGCCTGAGGCATTTATGCCTTACTTAAGCCTTTCATTATAATCAGCTGCCCTTACTTTGCTATTCCCTGCAAGGGCTTTGCCTCAATCATATAAGCATTAGAACAACTGCCCTTTTAGCTATGGATCAAGTTTTCTTTGGTGCCCTATGTAAATGAGAACACTTCAAAATGCTAATTTATAATAAGTCAAAAGTTGACTGACAGAGTAATAATACTACTGCTGTGAGTGGACTGTTGAGAGGCTAAAAGAATGGATCAAGAAAGAACCCAGCTGGGAAGAAGAGGTGAACGGATCAAAAGCAAGGACAGAAAAGGAAGAAAGAGAAACACAGGCAGCGGTTGCCATCAGAGGTGTGGGGATGCTATTAGGCTGGAACTGGAAGGGGAAAAGACAAACTTCTTTGTTACTGTCATGACAGCTGTATAACAGAAAACGATATAAGATTTGGAAGTCTCCAGGAAAAATGAACTTGATAGAGTAACTGATAGGATAAAGCACTTTTAAAAACTATGTATATGAGAAAGGCAAGTATTACAAATAAAAAGGACAAAAAGGAAGGATAATGGGAAATTTTTCAAGATAAAAAAGATAATCACTGTATACCTTTTGACTCTTTATATCAATAATAGATATTGTTCACCAGTATTAGTACAATTAGTTTACCCTTGAACAACACAGTTTGAACTGCAGAGTTCCATTTATACACCAATTTTTTTTCCATAAATACATACTGCAGCACTACATGACCCATGGTTGGCTGAACCCAAGGATGCAGAACCACGGACACACAAGGCCAAATCTACAGTGATATGTGGATTCTTGACTGTGGTGTCAGCACCATTAATCCCCATTCGGCCCAAAGTTCAATTATATAAACAGTGACATCACTATAGTAGAAGGATGGGAGATAGGGAGTGTAAGTGAGCTAAATCCTCAACTATTACTTCAGGTTCTACATAAATAATACCTGAAGTTGATACATCAAGAAATAAGTAAAGGAACTTATCATTTGGGAAACAGCTTGAAGAGTTAAAAACAATTGCCTTCAGAGAACAGGAAAGGAAGGTGGAACAGAGATTGTTGCTTCTCATCACACTTCTTGTGTTTTCTAACTATTTTCAGTTAGCACAGGAGTTAGTGTCAGGGAAAGTTTTACCAAGGACCTGCCCTGTGCTAAGTATTGTTATTATTTAGTCAGTAAGTTGTGACCGACTCTTGTGACACCATGGACCATAGCCTGCCAGACTCCTCTGTCCCCGGGATTCTCCATGCAAGAATACTGGAGTGAGCTGCCATTTCCTCCTCCAGGGCATCTTCCCGACCCAGGGATCAAACCCATGTCTCTTGCATCTCCTGCATTGGCAGGCAGATTCTTTGCCACTGAGCCAAACAACAAACACTTCTCTGGCTTACTGCCAGATACTAAGCACTTTACATTTATCAACTCCTTCAGTCTCTGCAACAACTTGATGAAGTGGTTAATCTTATTTTGCCCATTTAACAGAAAAGGAAATTGAGGCACAGAGGATGAAAACCTTGCCTGAGGTCACAGTTGAGAGTGGTTGCGCTAGAATTTGAGCCCAGGTAACCCAGCTCATAGCCTCTGAACTTTGCCTGCTCCCTAACAAAACCAAGGCATAGATATTATTATCTCAATTTTGGAGACGAGGAAACATGGGGAGAGAAAAAGTCGTTTTCTAAGATCACATAGATAGTGGATAGGATCTGTATGACTATGGTTTGATTAACTTGAATATTAATGCTCTGTCTCTCCATGGCATCATGCAACTTTGTGTTTAAAAAGGTGAGCCAGTTGTGAACAGGCAAGAATGTCCATTTCTGCCACTGCTATGTAAATAATGCTGGAAGTTCTAGCCAGTGCAGTAAGGTAAGAGAAGAGAAACGGTAAGGAGAGAGAAGAGAAAAGGGAAAAGCATACTGATGAAAAGAAAGAGAAAAGGAAGAAATAAAGTGGCCCACGTTTACAGAGGACATGATATGCTACATAGAAAATTCCAAGGAATCTACAAAATACAACTAGAATAAATGAGTTCAGCGAGGTGACAGGATATAAGATAAATATTCAAAAATCAGTTCTATGTCTACATATTAATAATAAACATATAAAAATCAAAATTAAAACTACAATACCATTTATAATCACTCCTCTCCGCCCAGGTGATACTTGATGTGCTCAGACATGAAGAGTAAGGAGTCTATAGAGACTAAAGCAGGAATGATCAAAGTCAAAGAAGTAACACAGGCTCTGAGGTGATGGCATGAGTTTGAAAGTGTTCCAAGAACTAGAAAAAAGTCCAGTACAGCTGGAGCAAAATGAGAAGATGGGAGAATGGACTGAAGGGAGTTTGGAGAGAGAAGCAGGAGCCATGGAACCTTGAAAAGGCATAGTGAGGCATCTTCTCCTTGGGAAATGATTGAGGGTAAATGAAACAATTTGATTTCACTTCAGATTGAATGATCACTCTGGACACTCTGTAAAGACGGCTTTGAAGAGGAGCAAGAATGAAGGCAAGAAAAATGGGTGAAGACCTCTGAAGTAAATAATCCAGGAAAGAGATAATGGTGCTGATTCTAGCTAAGATAGTGGCAGGAAAACAGAGAATTAATGAATTTTGGAGGTAGAGTCAGCAGTACCTGTTGATGGACTGAAAAAAAAAGGGGGACAAGGAAAAGGAAGGGGATCAAAGACAACTCCCAGGTCTTTGGCTTCGGCAACTAGAGAAACAATTACACTATTTGCTAAGATAATGAAAAACATGGGAGAAATAAGTAAGCAGAGGAGTGGAGCTGAGAAATCAAGTTTTCAGTGTGGGACATAATAAGACTGAAATTCCTAAGGGACAATCAAGTGAACATTCCAAGTAGACTCTCTGGATCCAAAAGAGAGCTGAGATACAGGCTGAAAGGGGACAGCTTCAGCATATAGATGGGTGGTTCTTGACTCTGGCTGCTCAATAAATTACCTAAAGGGCTTTTTAAATGTTCTACTGCCCAGACGCTACCACCAAATCAACTAAATCAGAGCTCTGGAGGTAGAAACCAGGCATCAGACCTTCTAAGGAACACCTGGATTTAGAGCTTAGAGGAAGGAGAAGGGACCAGCAAAAGAAGATTGAGAAGTGGCCAGTGACACAGGAGGATGCCCAGGAGCTATGGCTCATGGAAGCTGAGTGGGGTATATTTCAAAAAGGAGATAAAACATTGCTACACCGGGATGTTATGATAATTCAATGAGCAACACATGCAAAGCACTTTGTAAATTTTTAATTGATAAACACTGGGCTTCCCAGGTGGCGCTAGTGGTAAACAACCTGCCTGCCGATGCAGGAGGCAAAAGTGATGTGGATTCAACCCCTGGGTGGGGAAGAGTCCCTGGAAGAGAGCATGACAACCCACCCCAGTATTCTTGCCTGGAGAATCCTATGGACAGAGCAGCCAGTTGCAAAGAGTCAGACACAACTAAAGTGACTTAGCACAGCACAAACACTAGATGAGGTATTAGCATCATCTAAGGGGAAAAATTACTCTCCTCCTGGTACAATAGTCCTACCTGGGCCACAGAGGAAGGATATTTCCAACAAACCTGAACCTTAGATAAGTGCTGGCAAGGGAGGTCTACCCCTGGCACTTCTTACAAGAAATAATAACAAATATTATGGCTGTGAGGATTAAACAAATTTATACCCATTCTCCTTAGCTCAGTGCTTAGCATTTCATCATCAGAGTAATAATAGTTGTTATTATTATTTACTCTAACAATACTAAATTATTTCTAATAATAAGCATTTATTTCATTACTTAGTATTATTATTAATGCAAACATAGTGCTTTCTATTTGCTAGGCAAAGTTCTAAATGCTTAACATATACTTACTCTGTTAGTATTCCAAAAGGTTAGCTATTGATTTGTTGTTGCTGTTGTTAACTCCAAATGATTTGTTAATTCCAAATGATTTGGTTTCCCAAGTGGGCACTAGGGGCTTCAGCATTCCAGAGCCATTGTTCTGATGTGCAGGTCGATAATGGCCTCATGAGGCTTCTCTGGACGTGGCAGAGAAGATGGGATCTGTCCTGAGGGAAGTCTACAGGCCTCCAGCGCCATGAGTCAATTCCTAGGACCACCTGAAGGACAGCAGGGCTGAGCTATAGGACAGCTGCGTTCCACAGTGATGTCTGAAGTCTTTCATGGAGGCTATGTCATAGGCAAGTTCACATCTGGGCATAGAGACAATTTCATCTGGGTTCTTCAACTCAACTATCGATCACTCATACATATCAGGTTGGCTTTGGAAAGTAGAGATGGTTATTTCCCATTTTACAAGAAAGGAGACAGAGACTTAGGTTAAAAACTTGTGCAAATTCACACAACCAGTTAGGATCAGAGTCAGGATTCAAACTGAATACCCTAAATCCACATTCAGACCTTCTTGTCTACCATGCTAATCTTTTTTTTTTTTTTTAACCAAATTTTAAGGAGTTAGAGCTATGGCCAAACTAAAAGAAATCAATGATAAAGACACCAGAAGAGACCACCTTCAATACACTAAGGGAAAAAATGGGCAAGGAATATGAACAGGTAATTTGCAGAAGAGAAATACAAATGCCAAAAAAAGAGGTAAATAATATATAAATTTTTAAAAATATATGTATATTATTTTACACCCATCAGATTAATTTTAAAATGTGAAAGTCAGAAAACAATAAGCACAAGAAAAGATAATGGGTACAACCCTTAGACATTGCTGTTGGGAGATGTAAATTGGTGCATAGAATCCAGAAAACAAAGCAAGGTATCTAGAAAACTTAAAAACTCATAACCCCATGATTCTGCTTCTAGATATTGTTTATAGAGAAACTTCTCTCATTTGTATACAAGGAGACACATATAAGGATATTTCCTATTGGTACCATGGGAACAGGTAAACTATTTAAATGTCTCTTTATCAGAGAATGAATAAATAAGACTGTGTATTTATTCCATATGAGAAACTCTGGACTAGAAGAAACACAAGCTGGAATCAAGATTGCCAGGAGAAATATCAATAACCTCAGATATGCAGATGACACCACCCTTATGGCAGAAAGTGAAGAGGAGCTAAAAAGTCTCTTGATGAAAGTGAAAGTGGAGAGTGAAAAAGTTGGCTTAAAGCTCAACATTCAGAAAATGAAGATCATGGCATCTGGTCCCATCACTTCATGGGAAATAGACGGGGAAACAGTGGAAACAGTGTCAGACTTTATTTTTGAGGGGCTCCAAAATCACTGCAGATGGTGACTGCAGCCATGAAATTAAAAGACACTTAGTCCTTGGAAGAAAGTTATGACCAACCTAGACAGTATATTCAAAAGCAGAGACATTACTTTGCCGACTAAGGTCCATCTAGTCAAGGCTATGGTTTTTCCAGTGATCATGTATGGATGTGAGAGTTGGACTGTGAAGAAGGCTGAGCACCAAAGAATTGATGCTTTTGAACTGTGGTGTTGGAGAAGACTCTTAAGAGTCCCTTGGACTGCAAGGAGATCCAACCAGTCCATTCTGAAGGAGATCAGCCCTGGGATTTCTTTGGAAGGAATGATGCTAGAGCTGAAACTCCAGTACTTTGGCCACCTCATGCAAAGAGTTGACTCACTGGAAAAGACTCTGATGTTGGGAGGGATTGGGGGCAGGAGGAGAAGGGGACGACAGAGGATGAGATGGCTGGATGGCATCACGGACTTGATGGAAGTGAGTCTGAGTGAACTCCGGGAGATGGTGATGAACAGGGAGGCCTGGCATGCTGTGATTCATGGGGTCGCAAAGAGTCAGACATGACTGAGCGACTGAACTGAACTGAACTGAACTGATTCATTCCATAGGACACTGTCTAGAAGTTAAAGTGAATAAACTAGATCAATGTATATCATCATGAATGAATCTCAAATATACATACTTAACTGAAAATGGCAGAATGATACATGAAGTACAATATCAATGAAAGAACTGACTTTTAGAAGCAGAGGTTGTAGGGATAGTGCAGAGTGAAGAGGGAATATATTTGGAACCAGAGCCATCTTTGGTTAAAACTCTTCAATAAATCATTTCCGAAGTCTCCCATTTCTTTCTGATACCATCTTTACTTCTGTCTTCCTTTTTTCCCCTTCCAGTTTCTCTCTCTCTCCTAAAAACCCCTAATCTAATTTCCATGAATCAGTTTCAGAGAAACCTTAAATTCTCTGACATCATAAGTAAAGCTTTGTATTTCTAAGTATTATCCCTGGAGAATGGGTCTATAGTTTCCATCAGATTATCTGAAAGGTCAGTGTCCCATTAAGATTAAAAATTCAGAGGAAAAAATCTTTTCAAAAAAACATGCACTTCTGATACTGTTTCCTTTGTCTATCATGCCCTGGGAGTAAGAGTTATTTCTCATCAGAAGAAAAAAATAATAAGAGAGAGAAAATGTAAAGTGATTTGTTCTGACCCTGTTTCCACTAGCCCCTTGCCCTGGGAGAAAATGCCCCGCCTTTGGAAACATAAACGTCTCCATCCTCCCCAGGCCTCCCATCCATCATTACAGGCAGGCACTGGGCAACAGCAGCTGGCCTCCTTCACTGCCGCTCATGACCCTTTCCATCAGATGTCTAGCTCTGGCCAGTTTGTTGACAATTATGAAGATTTTTTTCCAACCCAGCCACACAGTCTCTGCACCATCAGAACTCTCCAGACCTGGGAAAACTATAAGAGACCAGGAAAGCATAACTTGCTTTGTAGAGGACGCCCAAGCAGAGGGCCCAGACCCAGGTCCAGCCATAGCTACAGGGGCTCCCCAGGGCTCCTCTGTAACCTGGAGCTCTGAGCCCCACAGCTCCCTAAATTCATAGGTTGTCTGGAGAGACCAGTGGGATGAGGACATTTAATACATATACCTGGGGTGAGCTGAGGGTCAGCCAGGTGGCTCTGCTGAGCTTGGCTGGCTTGCTCCTATGGATGTCAACTGGCTATCAGCTATCTGGATTAGCCCCTGCCAGGTGTCTGGGCTCTGCTTTGCTCCAAATGTCTCTCATTCCCTAGCACTCTAGCCTGGGCATGCTCTTACGCCAAATAGGAAAGTACAGACAGCACGCACTGAGTCTGCACTAAGCCTCTGCTTGCATCATATCCAGTAATACCCCTTTGGCCAAAGCAAGTCACAGGGCCATGCCCAGAGTCGAGGACAGGGCTTGATCTCCCGCCCACAGTGAGATTTGCTCCAAATGTCTCTATTCCCTAGCACTCTAGCCTGGGCATGCTCTTACGCCAAATAGGAAAGTACAGACAGCACGCACTGAGTCTGCACTAAGCCTCTGCTTGCATCATATCCAGTAATACCCCTTTGGCCAAAGCAAGTCACAGGGCCATGCCCAGAGTCGAGGACAGGGCTTGATCTCCCGCCCACAGTGAGCAGGCTCTGCAAGCCAGGGGTCAGGCTCTGCCTTTTATCAGGGATGTCTTTTCAATTCTTTGAGCAAATAAGAGACTACTTTTCATCTATCTGATTAGTGAAGGGAAAAAAAATTTGTAACACTGTGTGTTCCAGGCACCATTTAAATGAGGATAGGGAGTGTTAAGAAGGGATGCGATGGGGCTTCCATGGTGGCTCAGTTGGTAAGTAGTCTGCCTGCCAACACAGGAGATACAGGTTCAGATACAGTCCCTGATGTGGGCGGACCCCACGTGCCACAGAGCAAGTAAGCCCATGTGCTACAACTATTGAGCCCGGAAGACGAAAATTCGGAGACCACATGCTCCAGAATGAAGGCCACATGCTTCTGAATGAAGACTACTGAAGCCTGAGTGCCCTCGAGCCTTATGTTTCATAACAAAAGAAGCCACCACAATAAGAAGCCCACATATTGCAACCAGAGAGCAGCCCCCACCCGCCACACCTAGAGAAACGCCTGCCCAGCCAGGAAGACCCAGCACAGCCAAAAATAAATAAATGAAGTTATTTACAAAAAAAAAAAGAAGAAGAAGAAGGGATGTGAAGAAGGAAAGCAAATAAGCCTCACTGAAATCTTGGGGAAGAGTCACACTGGGAGAGAGAAGAGCAAAGCAAAGATGGGCTTCCAAGGGAGAGCTGGAGCCAGGGGAGAATACAGGATTTGAAGGCAGAGAGATGAAAGGGAGACCAGGCTGTGTAGGGCCACTGTAAGGAGTTTCTTATAAACTCTTGCACCTTTCTAACGTTTCAAAACCAAATGTGTGTTCCTTTCAAAACCATAATTTTAAAGAAATACAGACAGCAAAAACAAACAATAACCCTGAGCTGCTCTCCAAGATTCCAATATTAGTGGACTCTATGAGCATTTTCGGAGAAGGCAATGGCACCCCACTCCAGTACTCTTGCCTGGAAAATCCCAGGGACGGAGGAGCCTGGTGGGCTGCTGTCTATGGGGTCGCACAGAGTCGGACACGACTGAAGCGACTTAGCAGCAGGAGCAGCAGGAGCATTTTATCCTAATTCCCGGCCACCACATCCTCAAGCTTCCCGGAGCCTGCAGAGTATTATCATTGTTGAGCACAGGCTGCCCTCTGCTGTTCACTTTTGGATGCGTACCCATGAGTATCCCCTGAGGCAGCAAAGTCATTGTCCCAAAAGAAGGCAGACAAGCCGTTGTCAGAATGCCTCATCTTCCTTGCCAGCAAGTTTGATATCTCAGGAAACCTTGAAGGTCAGAATACAAGAACAGGTCTCCCGAAGCTTTGCACACTCGTTTCCCATCATATATTACACTTTTGAAAGGACTCAATAAACTTGTCAACTCGCTCATTTGGTCCTCCGCAAACCCGTGCAGGGCAAGCAGTGGGGCCTTGGTAGCCCATTTTGCAGGTGAGAGGACTGAGGCTTCAAGAGGCTGTAAAACTGGCACTCAGTCCCATTAGCCAGTGCATAGTAAACCAGGGTGAGAGTCACGATCCTCCAAGCCCACTCCAGCACAGCTGAAGGGCAGCAAAGAAGAGATGCTTTGTTCACAGTCTAAAAACATGAAACAGAAAATAAAAATCCTTTTTTTCAGGATAAAAAACTGTGACTTTCATCTTACCAACCAAACTTCCTTCTCATGGTCTCTTGCTGGCTTGATCTAAGTCCCATCACTGGCCCATAGTGATTCTCTGGTTTCTGATACGAAGGTTTTGCAGCTTTTGACAGAAGGATGGAGAGGCGGGAGAAGGACGTGACCCTACGCTGTGGCCCACGTCACTCTGTACCTCTTGAGGAGCATTTTCTAGCTTTAATCTGGCTTCATTCCAGAGCATCTCCTACTTCTCTATCTTCCCCACCCAGGAAGTAGCAAAAGCTTCTAAGACCCATGCCCTCAGCGTAGAGTTACAGAGATACCAAGAGAAAGAAGAGCATGGGTGCTCACTTGTTTAGTTTTAAAAATAAGCTTTTGAAATTCACAGCAGAGAAAATCACTTGAGAGAAAGGGTTTCTGTTTCTCCAAACCCTAGGCTTGGGGTGTCAGTTAGGAAGGCCCTGAAAAACCCAGACATCAGACTTAGGTCACAGACCACAAAATTAAAGGGTGAGAGGTTATGTTTTTCTGCCCTGGAAAAAGAGGACAGTTCTCAGGAACAGCGAGGGAAAGAAGGTAGTTGAAGCCTGACAGTCTGGAAACTTTATCCAAAGAGAAACAAGCTAGGAGACACTTCGCAGAAGGGTTTGTGGAAGTCACGTGCTGTGTGGAGTGTCACGCAAAACTCTCCATCAACTCTCCATCGCTTCCCGACAAAATCTTCAGTAGGATCTGCACTGCCTACTAATGCTTAGAGAAGTGTGACTTACTTTTCAAGGGATGTGAAAAAAATCAAGTGCTGTGTTACCTGTACCTTAAGGTGAAAACTGAAGTGATACACAAGGAGAAGCCAATATACCAACTGCTGTAACATCCTTGGCCTTGGGAAGTTCAAACCTGAGAGAATGAAATCTCCTGATCAAAGCCATCGTTAATACATAATTTGAAAAATATGCTAAAGGCTATTCTAGAAATACAAAATATTGTAGGCACATATTGGAGACAGTAACTAGCTCTACCTGGGAAACTGAAGAACATTTTGCATTTCAAGGTGAAATGATAGCTTGACGGATGGAGAAGTAAAAAGAAAATCGTTCTGTTAGAACTAACAGAACAGTCTCAAAATAGTCACGTTTCTCTCGACTGGGTAACAAAGTAAACTAGGGCAGAATCTTAGGAAAACTGATTAGATTAAATAAATGAATAGTCAATAAGTTAGAGTGCTAAAAAATAAAATACAGATGAAAAAAGAAAGCATGAACTACACTGTAATTGTGAGATTTGATTTAAAGAAGAAAGTATTAAACTAAGTGAAGAGGTTTATATTAATGATGACAAAAATACAACCCACATGAAGATCTAACCATCATAAATGTTTATATGCCAAATAGCATGTCTTCAAAGTGCTTACAGCAAAAACAGCAGAAACTATAAGAATCAGACAAAAACAGTGTAAATGTTCATTCAATTCTCTCAGCCCATAACAGATCAAGTAGGTAAGACATTCATAAGGATATAGAGCTTACAAACAATGCAGCTGATGAAGCTGAGCTTACAAATACAGGCATAAAGATGAATATGATATTCAGTCAAAAACTACTTGCTGAGCATCTACTACATGCTTAGCACTACTCTAGGTGTTCAAGGTACGGAAGTGAATAAAACAGAACTAAATCCCTGTGCTTGGGGACTTACATTACAGTGCAGAAAGAAAGACCTATGATCATTGGGCTAAGGTGATGGCAGCCAGGTTTTTCTACCATAAAGTTAATATTTTTCCTTTTGTAAACAATAAATTTCCTTTTGGGAGATACTCCAAGATGATATAACTAGCCTGTTTCTCATCATGCATGTATTTACCACTTTTAACATTCATTAATGACTGTTAGCTAAAAAAAAATAATTGCTCTGGTTATTGCCAGAAGGTGACTCTCTAGTTCCCTCATGGCTACTATTCATAGATTTACTAGTTGGAATTCTACTGTAAGCAAAATGTTTCCCTCCTCACCATTTATTTATTCATATAGTAACATCTATATGGACTCATGGATTCTTATTTTATTATTCATCCAGTACTATCATTTTATTTTGTTGTTCAAACTGTCCCAGATTTGGTCAGTGGGAGACACTTAAAACTGACTCCTGAGTCCTTTTCCCATGTTCCCATCATCTGAGCACTTTCCTTGCTTGCTGGTATATGATATTCCAAGTTCATACTGTACTTTCCCTACCCTTGCCTTGAAGTCACATATTTCTCCAAGACATCTTAACTCTTTTTATTGGAGAATGGGATTTAGATACTAAGATATGAGTATTAGGTGTACTCATTACTACTGGGTTGTCACTGCTATGAGACCATCTCAGACATTAGATAGAAAAGAAAGACGTATATATATGTATATACATTTATATACTTAATACAATTTACATAAATAATATATTAATAAATCTATTTCTGTATATTTCTACCCATATTTAAAACCATGAATTCACGTGGATATGTCCAGTTCCAATCCAACACCACTGGATTTATTCAAGCCTTTCCTTTTTCCACATTTCACCCTGTTTTTCTGGCAGTAAAAAGCTTGTCTCTCATTTTTCACAATATATTTCCTTTGGGATACACATAAAACAGTTTCAGAATTGTTATTTAAACACAGACATTAGATGAAAAGAAAGACCTATATATATGTATATACATATATATACATAATACAATTTACATAAATAATATATTAATAAATCTATTTCTGTATATTTCTACCCATATTTAAAACCATGAATTCACGTGGATATGTCCAATTCCAATCCAGCACCACTGGATTTATTCAAGCCTTTCCTTTTTCCACATTTCCCCCTGTTTTTCTGGCAGTAAAAAGCTTGTCTCTCATTTTTCACAATATATTTCCTTTGGGATACACATAAAACAGTTTCAAAATTGTTATTTAAACACACACACACACACACAAATTGAAGAGTTCAGTTTCCAAAACATAAAAAGACTACTGAAGTGAAGTCGTCAGTCCTGTCCAGCTCTTTGCAACCCCATAGACTGTAGCCTACCAGGCTGCTCCGTCCATGGGATTTTCCAGGCAAGAGTACCAGAGCGGGGTGCCATTTCCTTCTCCAGAGGATCTTCCCAACCCAGGGATCGAACCCGAGTCTCCCACATTGACAGACGCTTTACTGTCTGAGCCAGATTATTGGGTAGGTCTTTTTTATGTTAAGAGAGAGAGAGAGAGAGAGAGGAGAGAAAATTAGAGCCCAAAATATGCACTGAAGAAGGATGCCACAGGTATAAGAGCAGATCTTTTCAACAAATCAGCAAGAAATCCCAAGTTCACAGAGGAGATTCTCTCATTCCTTTTCCAGCTGGATGAGAACCTCACGTGTGATGCTAGTGTAGCTAAATGTACGTCCGAGTTCAAAATTGCTTTGGCTCGCAAATTTGAAATCATTGGTAAATTGCTTTGCAGAGACTTTTAGATTCATCCTCCATATTAACTTTTGTCTCATAATTTCTTTTTTTTTTTCCTTTTTGTTGCCCATTTGTACTGCACTCTGGGACAAACCATCACAGATTTGTTTTCGGTGGTGTCTTTTCAATGATTTAGTCTATCCTGAGAGATATTTTTAACGCCAGTGTGCTCGTTTCAAGATCTTTAGTGCTTCTTTTTCATATCAGCCTATAAAATGTTTTGGGAATGCTATTTCTTGCCCAATAACTCTTAAAATAGGAGCTATTTGTATTTTAAAGTCTTTCTATCCCATATTTCCTATTTTCCTGTTTCTTGTGTGTTAGTTTTTTCAGTTTACTCAATTTTACCTACTTTTTAATAACGTTATTACCCAAATATTTTTGTGATTCCTGAAGGTGTGCTTCCCTTTCAGTTGACAAAAAGAATAACCTAAGAGCTCCAAGAAATTTTAAGAATGTAAAACCAGTTACCCATATAAGAAAAAATGATCATAATATCATCAGACTTCTTAACAACACTGACTATCAGAAGACACAGAAGCAGTGTCTATGAAGTTTTGAGAGAAAATTATGTGGAGTCCGGACGTTTAGCCCTAGTCCAACCTATGAAGAAAACTAATACCATAATAAAGCTTCAAACCCAGGAAAGAGAAACTTAACCCCTAAAAAATGACAGTTAGTTGGGGAGGCAAAAGGAAATGTTAAATTCTAAAATTAATAGTTTCAGAAATATTCAATAAGAACTCACATTAAAACCACATTAAAGGGCTTCCCTGGTGGCTCAGTGGTAAAGAATCCACTTGCCAATGCAGGAGACACAGGTTCAATCCCTAATCTGGGGAAATTCCACATGCCGTGGAACAACTACGCCTGTGAGCCACAGCTCTCGAGCCAGTGTTCTAGATCCTAGGACCCACAACTACTGAAGTCCGCAGGCCTCTGCAAAAAGAGAAGCCACTGCAATAAGAAGCCCAAGCACCAACTAGAGAGTAGTCCCCACTTGCAACAACTAGAGAAAAACACCGCAATGAAGACCCAGCACAGCCAAAAATAAATAAATAAAATTATTTTTTTAATCATATTTAAAATTCTTGTTAAGAAAAATAATTATTAAAACTATTTAACCTTTAAATAATTAAAAATTGGAAATTTATAAAATATATTCACTATAATTTGCCAATAGATGGACAGCACAGAATCACAGAACTAAAAGCCTGAATTTATGATCAAACTAAGAGACTCCCAGAATGAACATAAAAGAACAAAAAGGTTAAAAGTCTTCCATAAATAAAGTTCAGAGAAGTAGAGAATAAATACAGAATTTCTGCCATTTGTCTGTCAGTAGCTTAGAAAAAGGGAACACAGAAAATGGAGGGGATAAAATAACAAAAGAAATAATAAGGGAAAACTTTCCCCACAGTAAGGAAATATAAATCTATGAATAGCCAAACTATGCATAAAATGTTATAAAATAGTTATTTTTCAGACATTCAAGGATTCAGAAAATTCTCATTCTTTAAAAAAAGCCCTCATTTTTTCAAAAACAGAGGAAAACATAGCATCTAAGATACAATGGCTCTAACCTAGTAATACATAAAAGGAGACCCCTAGACATTTGTGTAGCAGGTCGTACAACAACTAGTTTAAATCCAAGGTAGAAGTCAGAGGGCTCTGAGGGAGCTGGAGATGTCTTTGTAAAACAAGACCATACACAGCAGAGAGTGGAGTTGGACATCTGTTAGAAACATGGTTATGCTTAGGGAAATTATAAAGACAAGCTTCTTGAGCTACAGAGAGAAAAACAAAGAGAAAGGCAATTAGAAATTCCAGAACCACTTTCTCCCAAAGAAAGCTATATAAGGAAGTTAGGGTCCAAAGTGATTTTTGAGCAATTGACAAATTTTAAGAAAAGATAATCCAATTTATTTTGATACCATGGAACACTTACCTTCAAGCATACATGTTTAGCAACATAAGATCCTATTTCCCTCTCAACAAGTCCAATCACAGTACTCAGCTCTGGAATGAAAGATATTTATATTATCATATTTATAATATCATGATAATACATGTATTTATTCATTTTCAATTATTTTGGTGCTAAATCTATTAGCAAAATGTAAATATTATGAAAGTGGCAGTACACAGAAGTTGGGAGGCAGAGGAAAGTGAAAAATGTAGGAGTACTACTAATTTCTACATCTTTGATAGTATCAGAAGATATTATCTGAAGATAGATATTGGAACAATAAATTCAAGTTTGTAGATCATATTAACTTTAGAGGAATAATTGCTAGAACTATAAGTAATAAAGTAGCTAGTTAAATTTGGAGGTGGGGACTTTTAAGTAAGATTTCCTTTTTTTTTTTTTTTTTTGCCCGTTAGTGTGGTGCTTTGGCTTCTGTCTCTACATCCTTCCAAAAATGGCAGGCTAACCCTAGACAGATTCAGCTGTTCATACTTTAGAACCAATCCTTATCTTAGGATATATGTAAGAAGGTGGTGAAAGCAGTAAGAAATAATCCTACTTAAAAATTTAGATGCCTCAAACTGAAACAAGATTATTGTGGTTTTACTCTGACTATGGTGATCCAGTCTTCTAGAACTTGAGTTCTGTTTCCTAGTTTTCATTCTTCTACTATCGTCACTAGGTATTGAGTCATTTCCGAAGCAGGTCGATAAGAAGTCTAGGCGTCCCCAAGGAGAGAGGGGTCTGGAATTCTCAAGGAGGAAGAAAGGACAAACTTATTTCTCTACATTCCTTAGGATTATATAACAATGTATGATGCCTGAGGACAGTCTCTGGATTAAACCTTCTGGCTAAATCTGTTATCTTAAAATGTATATTATGGGAGTAGGTATGGTGAAGTCTTTACAACCTCCAGACATTCTTTGGATTCATTCAGTTCAGTTCAGTTCAGTTCAGTTCAGTCGCTCAGTCATGTCTGACTTTTCGCGACCCCATGAATTGCAGCACGCCAGGCCTCCCTGTCCATCACAATCTCCCGGAGTTCACTCAGACTCACGTTCATCGAGTCGGTGATGCCATCCAGCCATCTCATCCTCAGTCATCCCCTTCTCCTTCTGTCCCCAATCCCTCCCAGCATTAGATTTTTTTCCAGTGAGTCAGCTCTTCACATGAGGTGGCCAAAGTACTGGAGTTTCAGCTTTAACATCATTCCTTCCAAAGAAATCCCAGGGCTGATCTCCTTCAGAATGGACTGGTTGGATCTCCTTGCAGTCCAAGGGACTCTCAAGAGTCTTTTCCAACACCACAGTTCAAAAGCATCAGTTCATCGGCACTCAGCCTTCTTCACAGTCCAACTCTCATATCCATACATGACCACAAGAAAAACCATAGCCTTGACTAGATGGACCTTAGTCGGCAAAGTAATGTCTCTGCTTTTGAATATGTTATCTAGGTTGGTCATAACTTTTCTTCCAAGGAGTAGGTGTCTTTTAATTTCATGGCTGCAGTCACCATCTGCAATGATTTGGGAGCCCAGAAAAATAAAGTCTGACACTGTTTTCACTGTTTCTCCATCTATTTCCCATGAAGTAATGGGACCGGATGCCATGATCTTTGCTTTTTGAATGTTGAGCTTTAAATCAACTTTTTCGCTTTCTTCTTTCACTTTCATCAAGAGGCTTTTTCACTTTCTTCTTCACTTTCTTCACTTTCTGCCATAAGGGTGGTATCAACTGCGTATCTGAGGTTATTGATATTTCTCCTGACAGTCTTGATTCCAGCTTGTGTTTCTTCTAGGCCAGCATTTCTCATGATGTACTCTGCATATAAGTTAAATAAACAGGGTAACAGTATACAGCC
>SJYC01104191.1:0-17593 GCA_006408675.1 Madoqua kirkii | reverse complement strand
ACTTTCACTTTCATCAAGAGGCTCTTTAGTTCTTCTTCACTTTCTGCCATAAGGGTGATATTATCTGCATATCTGAGGTTATTGATATTTCTCCCGGCAATCTTGATTCCAGCTTGTGTTTCTTCTAGTCCAGCATTTCTCATGATGTACTCTGCATATAAGTTAAATAAACAGGGTAACAGTATACAGCCTTGACATACTCCTTTTCCTATTTGGAACCAGTCTGTTGTTCCATGTCCAGTTCTAACTGTTGCTTCCTGACCCGCATACAGATTTCTCGAGGCAGGTCAGGTGGTCTGGTATTCCCTTCTCTTTCAGAATTGTCCACAGTTTATTGTGATCCACACAGTCAAAGGCTTTGGTATAGTCAGAAAAGCAGAAATAGATGTTTTTCTGGAACTCTCTTGCTTTTTCCATGATCCAGCAGATGTTGGCAATTTGATCTCTGATTCCTCTGCCTTTTCTAAAACCAGCTTGAACATCAAGCAGTTCATGGTTCATGTATTGCTGAAGCCTGGCTTGAAGAATTTTGAGCATCACTTTACTAGCATGTGAGATGAGTGCAATTGTTCAGTAGTTTGAGCATTCTTTGGCATTCCCTTTTTTTGAGATTGGAGTGAAAACTGACTTTCCAGTCCTGTGGCCACTGCTGAGTTTTCCAAATTTGCTGGCATATTGAGTGCAGCACTTTCACAGCATCATCTTTCAGGATTTGAAATAGCTCAACTGGAATTCCATCACCTCCACTAGCTTTGTTTGTAGTGATGCTTTCTAAGGCCCACTTGACTTCACATTCCAAGATGCCTGGCTCTAGATTAGTGATCACATCATCATGATTATCTGGGTCGTGAAGATCTTTTTTGTACAGTTCTTCCATGTATTCTTGCAACGTCTTCTTAATATCTTCTACTTCTGTTAGGTCCAGACCATTTCTGTCCTTTATGGAGCCCATCTTTTCATGAAATGTTCCCTCGGTATCTCTAATGCAATAGGATTGTTGGAAAGCATTAACAGTTAGCTTGAGGTTAGTGATCATGAACTTAAAGTGAGACCATTAAGTTCAGCTTGTTTTTTTCTCCAGTTGGATTCAGATATTTGTATATTGGTTACAGGCATAGAGTATGTGAGTTAGCAGGTTGCTGTTCAGTGCAGAGACTACAGCAAAGCAAGAAAAGATAAGGACATAGGTGTATGTGACACAGTGATGATAATGCTGGACCTTGAAATTTAAGCTGTGTAAGGAAGAAGTGGGGATTGATAGGGTCGAAAGCAGGGAAAAGATAGTAGATGCAGTGGATTATAGGTTTCTGTGGAGTCCAAGGATTGTCAGGATTCCAAATAGTAGAGTTAATGAAGGCAGCAAAGAAGAATTAGAGAGCCCCTTGATGAGAGTGGAAGAGGAGAGCGAAAAAGTTGACTTAAAAGCTCAACATTCAGAAAACTAAGATCATGGCATCTGGTCCCATCACTTCATGGCAAATAGATGGGGAAACGATGGAAACAGTGAGAGACTTTATTTTGGGGGGCTCCAAAATCACTGCAGAAGGTGACTGCAGCCTTGACTCATTGGAAAAGACCCTAATGCTGGGAACAATTGAAGGCAGGAGGAGAAGGGGCTGACAGAGGATGAGATGGCTAGATGGCATCACTGCCTCAATGGACATGAGTTTGAGTAAGCTCTGGGAGTTGGTGATGGACAGCCATTAAAAGACACTTGCTCCTTCAAAGAAAAGTTATCCGCAACCTAGACAGCATATTAAAAAGCAGAGGCATTACCAACAAAGGACTGTCTAGTCAAAGCTATGGTTTTTCCAGTAGTCGTGTATGGATTTAAGAGTTGGACTATAAAGAAAGTTGAGTGTCGAAGAATTGATGCTTTTGAATTGTGGTGTTGGAAAAGACTCTTGTGAGTTCCTTGGACAGCAAGAAGATCAGCCCTGAATATTCATTGAAAGGACTGATGCTGAAACTAAAACTCCAGTACTTTGGCCACCTGATGTGAAGAACTGACTCATTGGAAAAGACCCTAATGCTGGGAACAATTGAAGGCAGGAGGAAAAGGGGCCGACAGAGAATGAGATGGCTGGATGGCATCACTGCCTCAATGGACATGAGTTTGAGTAATCTCTGGAAGTTGGTGATGGACAGGGAGGCCTGTGTCCTGGAGTCCGTGGAGTTGCAAAGAGTCGGATATGACTCAGCGACTGAACTGAACTGATGAGGAGAGAGGTGGTGGTCTCCAGAGGAGAGCAGAGGTTCATTTATGGCAAAAAGGTGAAGGGGAAGGGCTCAGTACTTGATGCATTTCATTTAATTACAAAATATACATAGATTGAGAAGTGGCCTTGTTTAAGACCTGGTTTGAATCCTGGTTTTGTT
Organism: Madoqua kirkii; assembly: GCA_006408675.1. Classification (NCBI taxonomy): domain Eukaryota; kingdom Metazoa; phylum Chordata; class Mammalia; order Artiodactyla; family Bovidae; genus Madoqua; species Madoqua kirkii. The sequence goes on along the minus strand of SJYC01104191.1, from coordinate 15,214 downwards.
GACTCTGGAACATTAGCTTACGTCAACTTATTTAGACATGATGTTCAGCACCTGGAAATTAAGGCATCATATGTGGTGATTTCTAAGGTCTTTTTCAGCTCATAGATTTCAGTAATTCTCATGCTGTAGAGAATTCTTGTACTGTAGAGAAACTTGTGTACTTTAACCATGTATGAATTGGAAAAGAATGACAGTAGCAACAGCTAAGGTGTATTGAGTATGCACTATGTGCCTAGTGTATTCTAAACATGTTTTAACACCTTCAAACCTCTTAGCAACCTATTGTGGTTTTTTATCCCCATTTTAGAGGTTCTTACAACTATTAAGGTTAGAGATATAATTTGAATTCCAGCAGTTTTTCCTACACAGCTTGGGTTTCCTGGGTATCAGACAGTGCAACGGACATTAGCAGGCAGGAAGTTTATTAGGAAGACTTTTGGGATTACCACCTGTGGAAGGGAAAGAAAGAAGTAGAAGGAAACAGGATTGGGCAGACGGAAAAGTTAGACTTTGATTCAGTCTCACTGAGGACCTCAGTGGGTATCTTTGAAGCTTAGATTGCTCTTCAGAATTGGGGTAAGGAACCAGCCAGGCTTATTATACCTGCATACACCAGGTATTGTGTCTTGACTGATCTGGGAAGGGGTATGTGTGTCCTCAGGCAAGGTGACTCTAATCAGCCAGGGTGTTTCCAAAGAGGGCTGACCACTGTCAGCAGCTGTCCTCCTCTAGCTGGGGAGGAAGTCTTTTACCAGAGCAAGGGGATCTGGCTGTTGTATCACGGTGTCTGTTACAACTGCAGACTTTATAATCACCACCATTGTTTGTTGGCTCCAGGCAATGGATGAGGATAAATGAGGCTAATTTAAGAAATTCCAAATAAGCTTGACTCCAGAACACTTTTAAAACTGATTGATTTTCATTCCATTCATATTTTTGACTAGAGAACTTGACCCAAGGAGGGATAAGCTAAGAGTGTGTGTTTACACACGTGCACATCATTGGTTTTGGTAATCCTTTCTTACCTAGAGGTTCTCTGTCTCATGTCTTGGATGTTCTCGATCATCTGGATTTTACTTTTCAGGAAAGAAAGATTTTTCTATAGAGTTAGAAATCTAAGTTTATTTAGGTGTTTCCAGTATGGATGGTATGGGGACTAAAAGGATAACTTTCCTTTTTCAAAGTTTTAAATTTTGGTTAGGTCCAGTTTATAAATATTTCCTTTTATGGACTGTGCTGACTTTATCTAAGAACTCTTTGCTTGGTCCTAAATTTCAGAGACTTTTCCCTAATTTTTTCCTAAAGTTTTGTAGTATTATATTTCACATTTAAGTCCATGATTCATTTTAAGATAATTTTTGTATAGATTTGAGGGTTTTTGTTTTCTGCTTGCCTGTGTGTGTACAGTTGCTATCGCACTGTTTGTTGAAAACAGTACCCTCCTCCATTGAATTGCTTTTGCCCTTTTATCCAAAATCATTTTGGGACATTTGTCTGCTTCTGAGTTCGCTGTTGCATTCCATTGATCTGTATGGCTGGCTGGCTGTCAGTGCCTCACTGTCTTATGTACCATGTGTAGGAAGCCTTAACACAGGGAAGATGATTCCTCCCATTTCATTCTTTTTCAAAATTGTTTTGGCTATTTTAGGTCCTTTTCCTTACAAATTTTAGAAGAAGTTGTCTGTGTCTATGAACATGTAGATCAGTTGAGGACAACTGACATCCTATTCCCATATCTGTTTAGTTAGTCTTATAGCTAAGTATTTTATTTTCCTTGGAGCAGTTGTAAATAATATTGCATATTTTCTCTAGAGCTATTGTAGGTGATATTGTATTAATTTTAGATTTCAGTTATTGTAAGGACATAGAAGTGCAGTTGATTTTGGTTATTGATCTTGAGCCTTGCAACATTGCTGAACACACTTATTCTAGGAGGGATGATTTTAGTGTTTTCATTTGTTTTTAATATTCCTTAGGATTTTGTATGTTTAGTAGTGTCAGCTGCAAATAGAGTTGGTTTTATTTCTTATTTTCCAATCTGTATGCATTTTGTTTCTTTTTCTTGTGTTATTGTAATAGCTAGAGCTTCCAGAATTTTCTGGACATCCTTTCTTTCCCCAGTTTCAAAGGGAAAGCATTCATTTATCATTAAATCTGACATTAGCTGTGTAAGTTTTTATAGATCCTGTTTGTGAATTTGAGGAGGTTTCCTTCTAAGTTTTCTGAGATTTTTTTTTTTCCCCATGAACTAATATTAAATCTGTCAGATGCTTCAGATGCTTTTTCTCTATCAGGTAGTGTAATCAGATGATTTTACAACTGGAAGTTTGTACCGCTTGATCTCCTTTACTTATTTTGCCCAACCATCATTCCCTTCCTTTCTGGAAAATCTGTTTGTTCTCTGTATATGTGAGTCTGTATCTTTTGTTTGTTCATTAAAAAAAAGTAGATTCCATATATAAGTAAAACTATACAGGGTTTGTTTTTCTCTGTCCCACTTATTTCACATAGCATAATACCCTCTAGATACATCCAGTTCAGTTCAGTCGCTCAGTTGTGTCTGACTCTTTGTGACCCCATGGACTGCAGCACGTCAGGCTTCCCTGTCCATCACCAACTCTGGGAGCTTACTCAAACTCACGTCCATCAAGCAGTGATGCTGTGCAACCGTCTCATCCTCTGTCATTCCCTTTTCCTGCCTTCAGTCTTTCCCAGCATCAGGGTTTTTCCATGTTGTTGCAAATCACAAGATTTCCTATTTTATGGCTGAGTAATAGTCCATTGTTCATCATCTTTATCCATTCATTTATTGAAGGACACTTAGGTTGCTTCCATATCTTGGCTATTGTAAATAATGCTGCCATCAACATAGAGGTGCATATGTCTTTTAATTTCCTTTGGGACTGTGCTGGGCCTTTGTTGCTGTGCTCTGGCTTTCTCTAGTGGTGGTGAGTGGGGGCTGCTCTTCATTGCAGTACATGGGCTTCTCATTGCAGTGGCTTTTCTTGTTGTGGAGCATGGGCTCTAGAGTGCTTAGGCTTCGGCGGTTGTGGCACATGGGCTTAGTTGCCCTGCAGCCTGTGGAATCCTCCCCCACCAGTGACCGAAGCTGTGTCCCCTGCAGTGGCAGGTGGATTCCAAACCACTGGGCCCCCAGGGAAGTACACATGTGTCTTTCTGAACTAGTGTTTTGGTTTGTTTGGTAAATACCCAGAAGTGGAATTGCTGGGCCCTATGGCAGTTCTGTTTTTAATTTTCTGAGGAATCACTGTACTGCTTTCCATTGTGTTTGGACCAGTTTACATTCTCAAGAGTGCATGAAGATTTCCCTTTTCCTCACATCCTTGCCAACAGTCATTTATTGTTATTTGTTGTCTTTTTGATGATAGCCATTCTGACAGATGTGAGGTGATAGCTCATTGTGGTTTTGGTTTGCATTTCTGTAGAGATAAGTGACATTGAGCATCTTTTCATGTGTCTGTTGGCCATGTGTATGTCTTTTTTAGAAAAATGTCTATTCTGGTCTTATGCCTGTTTTAACATTTGGATTGTTTGGGGTGTTTTGGTTTTGTGTTGTTTGAGTTCTTTTTGTATTTTGGATATTAACCTATTATTGGATATATCATTGCGAATATCTCCTCCCATTTAGTAGGTTGCCTTTTTTTGTTGTTGAGATTATCTTTCACTGTGCTAAAAGTATCTAAGCTTGATGTAGTACCATTTATTTTTGCTTTTGTTGCCCTTGTCTGAGGAAACAGATCAAGAAAAATATTACTAAGACCAGTGTCCAACTTCTACTGTCTCTTTCCCTGTAGAAGTTTCATGGTTTCAGATCTTGCGCTTAAGTCTAATTTTTTTTTAAGTTTTTATATGTGTATAAGAAACTGGTTCGTTTGTATTCTTTTATTTTGAAAGCAGGTTAAGAGTTATGAACAGCTCAGATTTTCTCATCATCTATCCATTCATTTTGCACAGTGTAAAATAAGATTTTGTTATAAGGGGATGACTCTTAGCTTCAGAAAGTATTAGAAAATGTATAAAGAACAGCTAATTTCTTCAGTGGGATGTGAGAGTAGATATGTTACAAATATGCTAAAATAAAATTTTACGTATCGTAGACATTTTAGAGTAATTTAGATATATCATTTCATCATAACAACTGTCTATAGTGTTAATACTCTGGACTTGGCCTATAGAACTGTTGGATTACAGTCCAAAATTATATAAAGTAATATGACTGAACTAATAGACCACAGGTTCATAATTTAAGTTAATCAATATATATGGAGGTACTTTAACATGAGAAGTCTCACTTAACAGTTTATGGTAAGAAATTAATGTTCCCCAGAATAAAATATTCTCTCAGAACAAAATGTTCTGATCTATATGTGAAGTATAGTAGTAGCAAAATAGTTATTGTAATGTGTTAAGATAGACTTGGTGAGGTCACTGAAGATGTCCAAATGTTGGAAACCCAAGAGGTCTTGAGTATATGTGAGCTTTTTCATAGGAAATAATGAGTACACACAGTAGCATTTTCTGTTGATGAAAAGAGGTTTTTTTAGTAAGAGGACTAAGAACAACAGTTACACCTTAGAAGAAAACTCAGTACATTATATCATACACAACTATTTAGAGGAACCATGACAGCAAGTTTCTGTCCTTAGGGTTATTAAGACTCCAGCTGTTTTGAATTCATTAAAAAAAAAAACCACACAACTGAGTTTCAGAGAATTCCTGGTGATTCAGTGGTTAGAAGGCCTTGCTTCCACTGTCAGGGGCACAGGTTCATTCCCTGGTCAGGAAACTAAGATACAGCATTTTTGTCTGTGTAGTACAGACAAAAAAAACAAAGCAAAACTGAGTTTGAATTTCAAAACTTTCATGCTGAGTGTATTTTGCTAAGTAATGATATAGTTTGGAGTACTCTTTTCTTTTTGGTAGCTGCGTGTTTTGTCTTTTGAGATCTTAGTTTCCCGATCAGGGATTGAACCCAGGCCTTGGCAGTGAAAGTGCTGAATCCTAATCATTAGACCAATTAGAATTACCTGTTTTTTTCTTGAGAAGCAATTCTGTGGTTTCTTGATATATATTCTAATGAAGTAATAGAATGTAATTTTGATCACAAAATTAATAATTCAGAAACTAATTGGCAGTAAACTTTGCTATCACATAATCCATGGTAAGCTTTTAAAAATGTTTAGTGTGCTTTTGAAAAGAAGGTATATTCTGCATTTGAATGCAGAGTTCTATATTTATTAGGTCAGCTTAGGTTGTGTTGTTAAATCTTGTATGGCTTTATAAGTTTTTGTCTGTTCTTTGATTGAAGAGCATTGCTTTTAATCTTCCATTGTAGTTGTGTATTGTGATTGAAAGTGTGCTGCGAGGCTGTTATTAAATGAATAGATTTTAAAACTGTATATTCCTGGAGAATTATCCCTTTTGTTTCTTTATTTCCAGAAATACCTTTTACCTTAAAGTCTAATTTGATATTAATTTAAGTTTAGTATCTTAATGGCAGTCTTCTTTTGTGCATCTCTACTTTCAGTCTTTCTGTGTCTTTAAGTTAGGTTTTTAGGTATATCTCTTGTTAATGCTATATAACTGGATTAAAACAACAACAACAACAACAAATCTACTGTCCTACACTTTTTCCTCCTCAGTTTTTAGGTATTGTAAATTATGCTTAATGAACATACTTGTACATGTCTGTGCTGCACATGAGTTGATATGCAGATGTTTAGTTATATTCAGTTCAGTTCAGTCGCTCAGTCGTGTCCGACTCTTTGCGACCCCTTGAATCGTAGCACACCAGGCCTGCCTGTTCATCACCAAATCCCGAGTTCGCTCAAACTCAACGTCCATCGAGTCAGTGATGCCATCCAGCCATCTCATCCTCCGTTGTCCCCTTCTCCTGCCCACAATCCCTCCCAGCATCAGGGTCATCTCCAATGAGTCAACTCTTCCCATGAGGTGGCCAAAGTACTGGAGTTTCAGCTTTAGCATCATTCCTTCCAAATCCCTTGGTACCTCTTAATTTTCTTGAAGAGATCTCTAGTCTTTCCCATTCTGTTCTTTTCCTCTATTTCTTTGCATTGATTGCTGAAGAAGGCTTCCTTATCTCTTCTTGCTATTCTTTGGAACTCTGCATTTAGATGCTTACATCTTTCCTTTTCTCCTTTGCTTTTTGCCTCTCTTTTTTCACAACTATTTGTAAGGCCTTCCCAGACAGCCATTTTGCTTTTTTGCATTTCTTTTCCATGGGGATGGTCTTGATCCTTGTCTCCTGTACAGTGTCACGAACCTCATGCCATAGTTCATCAGGCACTCTATCTATCAGATCTAGGTCCTTAAATCTAGTTCTCACTTCCACTGTATAATCAAAAGTGGTTTGATTTAGGTCATACCTGAATGGTCTAGCGGTTTTCCCTACTTTCTTCAATTTTAGTCTGAATTTGGTAATAAGGAGTTCATGATCTGAGCCACAGTCAGCTTCTGGTCTTGTTTTTGTTGACTGTATAGAGCTTCTCCATCTTTGGTTGCACAGAATATAATCCGTCTGATTTCAGTGTTGACCATCTAATGATGTCCATATGTAGAGTCTTTTGTGTTGTTGGAAGAGGGTGTTTGCTATGACCAGTGCATTTTCTTGGCAAAACTCTATTAGTCTTGCCCTGCTTCATTCCACATTCCAAGGCCAAATTTGCCTGTTACTCCAGGTGTTTCTTGACTTCCTACTTTAGCATTCCAGTCCCCTATAATGAAAAGGACATCTTTCTTGAGTGTTAGTTCTAAAAGGTCTTGTAGGTCTTCATAGAACTGTTCAACTTCAGCTTGTTCAGCGTTACTGGTTGGGATATAGATTTGGATAACTGTGATATTGAATGGTTTGCCTTGGAGACAAACAGAGATCATTCTGTCGTTTTTGAGATTGCATCCAAGTACTGCATTTCGGACTCTTTTGCTAACCATGATGGCCACTCCATTTCTTCTGAGGGATTCCTGCCCGCAGTAGTAGATATAATGGTCATCTGAGTTAAATTCACCCATTCCAGTCCATTTTAGTTTACTGATTCCTAGAATGTCGACATTCACTCTTGCCATCTCTTATTTGACCACTTCCAATTTGCCTTGATTCATGGACCTGACATTCCAGGTTCCTATGCAATATTGCTCTTTATAGCATTGGACTTTGCTTCTATCACCAGTCACATGCACAACTGGGTATAATATATTTACTTATAAAATAATAGACAAATGGAGGCCTGATATTCACCACGAGCCTCAGCGATATTGCCAAGGTCTTCTGAATGCCCCATTTTCCCTGCCCCTTGCACACCCCCTACTCCCCACCTCATTTGCCCTAGTTACCACTGGGCTGAAGGCTGTGCTATTGAAGCCAGCCAGCCAAAGACCAGGAACACACTTGTGGTGTGTTAGTTTTCTTTAAGCCTGTAGCTGCAAGGGAGCATAGTCCAGGGAGAGCGCCAGAGTGTCTTGATGAGGGGGGCTTGGAAAAGCCTCTTCATGGTCTGGTCTGGCATTGGATGGTCCCAAAGAGGACTGTGGAAGCTGGTCCAGTCTGGTTACTGAGTAGTCTCCATCTGATCATCTTGATCTAGGAGGCTGGAGGATGAGAGCAGGGCCAGATTGTCACTGGTGAGGGAGCTGCTCAGAAAGGTGGTGGAGAGGAGAGCGCCATGTCATTTGTGGGGTTGCGGGTGGCCCTATCGCGTCTATGCTGAGCGCAGCTTATGGTTTCTTAAAAATGCCATCCATTTGTCAGCACAGTTTCTCACCAATTAGTGGTAATTATGTCCTTTCATTTCCTTTAACATGGAGGTATAATATGTATATTATATTTTATGTATGGGTAAACAAGATGTTTATCACAAGAATCACCATGACCAGCACCAATATCATCACCACCTCATCACCACCATCATCGCTACCATCATCACAGTCTCCATCACCATCACTACCATCATCACCACCTCTGTCACCACCTCCATCACCACCATCATCCCCACCATCATTGCAACATCATCCCCACCATCATTGCCACCATCATTGCCACCTCTGTCATCACCGCCATCAACACCATCATCACCACCTCCATCACCAGCATCATCATCACCATCACCACGTCCAAAACCACCTCCATCACCACCATCATCACCACCTCTGTCACCAGCATCATCACTACCATCATCGCCACCATCATCACCACCTCTATCATCACCACCATCAACACCATCATCGCCACCTCCATCACCAGCATCATCACCACCATCACCACCTCCAAAACCACCTCCATCACCACCATTATCACTACCATCATCACCATCTCCATCACCATCTTCACTACCATTATCACCACCTCCATCACCACCTCCAAAACCACCATCATCACCACCATCATTGCCACTTCCATCACCACCATCATCACCACCTCTGTCACCACCTCCATCACCACCTCTGTCACCACCTCCATCACCACCATCATCACCACCTTCATCACCACCATCATCACCACCTCCATCACCACCATCATCACCACCTTCATCACCACCATCATCGCCACCATCATCGCCACTTCTGTCATCACCACCATCACCACCATCATCACCACCTCCATCACTACCATCATCACTACCTCTATCACCATCATCATTCATCACCACCTCTATCACCACCTCCATCACCACCATCATCGCCACTTCTATCATCACCACCATCACCACCATCATCGCCACCTACATCACTACCATCATCACTACCTCTATCACCATCATCATTCCCACCTCTATCACCACCATCATCACCACCTCCATCACCATCACTGTCGCTGTGTGAAAGCCCTCCCATCTATACAGGCAGCCTGAGTGGGATGTCATATCTGTTCTGGAGGTTTCATGTGGGGGGGAGGTGCCTCTGTGTGTATGATGGAATGGTTGTTGTGGGTGAGGTGGGGGAGGCTATTTAAAGAGTTTGAGGCTGAGCAGCCTTGCCAGTCAAGAAGCTGACTATAAAGAATGGGATCCTCCTCACTGAGCAGAAACTGTGTTCCTGTCTTCATTTTCAATCTCAGTAAAGGTGAGGGGCTGGCCTGCCAAACAGGCGTGCAGACTGAGAGTCAGACCAGGGCTGGGACTGGCAAGAGGCCAACAGTGAGGCTCTAATCCACCACACTCTGGCTCCCAGAAGTTTACTTTGTGGCTTCTAACAACTCTGTCTTGGTGAACCTTAGTTTTCTTATCTCTAAAATGGGAATAATAGTAACCAGCCTCAATGGACTATGGTGAGGATCAAGTGCCAGGCAAGTGGCTAGCATGTAGTTGGAACTTAATGAACTTGAGTCCCTTGTCCCCAGCTGTGACAAGTTGCCACACTCTCTCCAGACTCCTGATGCTGGACAGGGAACAGGAGGCTCCAGGAAAGCCCAGCAGATGTGCCCCCCCAGCCAGGCTGCTTCTGAGTGTCTTCTGATCTTGTCCCATGCCCAGTGTCAGGGAGGACCTTCAGGGAGGAGGGCAGTGAGAGGGTAGGGAGGCCAGGAGAGGGGAGGAGCCCTGGATGGGGAGGAAGGAAAAGAGGCAGAAAGAAAGAAACTGTGGAAGAAGAGAGAGGAAGGGGAGTGAAGGGGAAGAGGAAGAGACACTGGGCAAGTGGAGAAGATGTCAGAGAAAGGAGAAGGGGAGGGGGAGAGGTGGGAGAAATGGAGGAAGGGAGGGAGGAGACTGAGCAGGAGGCACCCGATGCTCAGCGTCGGAGGAGAGAGGCCGCCCAGTGCAGCCACCAGCCCGGGCATGAGCGGGTGGAGGGGGAAGCTGGAGGTGGGGCTGGGCAGGCTGGCCTGACCCCCTGCTTAACAAGCCCCGCCCCTCCACCTGCTGCCACAGGGGGATCCTCTCAACCTACCATTTTGTCCGCTGGGAACAATAGCGAGCTGTCAGGAGCTGTGTCATCAGCTGCCTCCCCCAGAGGAGACGATGGCCACGTCTCCCTGTCCTGGGCCTCAGGGCAGCTGCCAGCCCAGTGGGGGAGGGCCCAGCAGCTGGGCTGCCCTCAGCCTTGGCTCCTCCCTCTGGGTGCCCCTCCCCAACCCTGTAAGTCTGCCAGGCCCCTCTTCCCAGAGGGTTCCCTACACTGGGCTCCTGTTTGCTCAGAATGAGCGAGGGGGCAGGCAGGGGAAGAGTCACGCAGACAGCACTAGGGTGTCAGGACGTGCGCTCTGGTCTTTGTCGTTACACGGCAGAGATGGCCAGCTGTCCTCACTATCTGTCCGCCCCTTCTTCTGACGAATTGCCATCTTTAATTTGGGGCTGGCCATGTACTATCCTGGTGGGTCAGATGGTAAAGAGTCTGCCTGCAATGAACACCTGGGTTCAATACCCTGGGGAAGAAAACAGCTACCCACTCCAGTATTCTTGCCTGGAAAATCTCATGGACAGAGGAACCAGGCGGGCTACAGTCCATGGGGTCACAAAGAGTTGGACATGACTGAGCAACTATCACTTTCACTTTTTTCCTAACTTGTGATATGACGTTGGGCAAGTCACTTTCTGCCTCTGGGTCTCAGTTGACTTATTTGAACAACAAGTCTTGCACTATAAAGAACTGATGTTACAGACTACCAGGAGATTCTAGAAAATAGAAAAGTCAGCAAGAGCTGAAGGTCCATTAAGACTCAAGAGGGTAAAGCAAGGAAATGCTTCACTAAGGGCCTCCAGGCCTTAGGTGGTCGGGCCCTGCCCACCCCACCCCTCCTCATCCCCTGTGACCCCCTCTCTTACTGCCTCCTACCCAGCTACACTGGCCTCCTTTCCAGGGCACCCAGCTTGCCTCCACCTCAGGACCTTTGCACATGCTGTCCCCTCTGTCTAGAATGCTCTCCCCTCCAGATCTTTATTCAGACCTCTGCTCATTATCTTCTGCTCAGAAAGGTCCATCCCAATTCCCCCACCTAACGATGCCATGTATCCCTTCTTAGGACAGCAAAGTTTAAAGTCTTTATAGGACTGTCTGATGCCTGAAATGTTCTTGTTCATTATTTGCTTCTTATTTCTGACTTTCTCAGGAAAATGTGAACTCATGAGAGCAAGCAGCCACCACATCAACTGCTACACCATCAGGACCTGAAACAGGGTCTGGCATCATTAAGTGCTCAGTGAAAACTCAAAGACTACATATAGGTAAGCTCGGACGGACAAGAAGGGAATTGGCATTTATCAAGACCCTGCCATGGGCCAGGCGCTGTGCTGGATGCTTCCCGTGAATCATCTCATTCCTTAACACTCTCAGGTAGGTTACACTGGCCTCCTTTCCAGGGCACCCAGCTTGCCTCCACCTCAGGACCTTTGCACATGCTGTCCCCTCTGTCTAGAATGCTCTCCCCTCCAGATCTTTATTCAGACCTCTGCTCATTATCTTCTGCTCAGAAAGGTCCATCCCAATTCCCCCACCTAACGATGCCATGTATCCCTTCTTAGGACAGCAAAGTTTAAAGTCTTTATAGGACTGTCTGATGCCTGAAATGTTCTTGTTCATTATTTGCTTCTTATTTCTGACTTTCTCAGGAAAATGTGAACTCATGAGAGCAAGCAGCCACCACATCAACTGCTACACCATCAGGACCTGAAACAGGGTCTGGCATCATTAAGTGCTCAGTGAAAACTCAAAGACTACATATAGGTAAGCTCGGACGGACAAGAAGGGAATTGGCATTTATCAAGACCCTGCCATGGGCCAGGCGCTGTGCTGGATGCTTCCCGTGAATCATCTCATTCCTTAACACTCTCAGGTAGGGCTTGCTCATTAGTCCCATTTTTCAGATCTGCAAACTGAGGTTCTGAGATAACGGTGATTCACTCTCAGGTCTCAGAGCCTTACACACAAGTGCTGGGGTTTGAGCCCAGGTTCCCTGGATATAGAGCTCAGGAGGGTATCATGATTCTGCCCTGGCCACATGCTCTGGGACACACAAGGATCCTCAGAGGTCCCTAATGCCCCCTACCCCACCCCATCCTCTCGCCCCACTTGCTAAGTATCTCCCCTTCACCTCCTAGGCAGCCGCTTCACTGGCTCTGATTTCCAGCATCTTTTCTGTTATCTTACAAGGAGACTGTGCTCTAAGCCTGCAGCATCACAGAGGCACTGGATTCCACAGAAATGCTTCTTCCCACTCTGAAAGGTGAGGACTGGTTCCTTCAAGAGGGACAAAAGCACACTGCCTGCTGGCCCCGCTTCAGGAACTCCTGTCTCATCTTCATTCCAACCCTGGCACCGAGGCAGCCGTGTGGCCTAGCTCTCATCTCCTCAGCCCTTTAAGCCTCAGTTTCCTCATCTGGAAAATGGGGATAATATTGATACCCATCTGGCAGTGTGGTTGAGGAGTAAATGGGATGATGGTAGGGCAAGGGGGTTTGGTTTTAAGGTTTAAATCAAGGATCTTTCCTGCATCTAAATAAAAACATCTGACCTCCAACCTGTGGGCAACTCCCATACCCCTGACTATGCCTTCCTGACATTATAGCACATCAACAGCTCACAAGTTTAAATATCCCCTTCTATCCGGAGTCCTCTCCCTTCCTGGTTACATGACCTTGAATAACTCCCTTCCCCTAGCTGAGCCTCAGTTTCCTTGTATGTAAACTGAAGGAGTTGGACTAGATTCCATTCTAGCTCTAAAATTCTAAGGCTTCTTTATCAAAGAAAAGTGTGAGCGATAATAGCTATCATTTGGTGAAAATTATCATTTGCCAGGGAAAACTGTCAGTCCTTTTACTTATATTGTCTAATTTTGTCTTCGCAATAACCCTTGAAGAAGGTATTATTATTATTATTCCCATTTAGCAGCTGAGGAAACTGAGGCTCAAGAAAGAAAGAAATCATCCAAGATCCCACAAGGGTAGTGGGACTCTAACTCGAGTGTCTGTCTGAAAATTTGAACCATTTTACTCCACTGTGTGCACAAGATTTGAATTTTTTTTTCACCTTCATTTTATGACCAAGGCTTTCCTGCATTCTTTGCTTTTGAGGACAGGGCTGTCAGGAGGTTGCCAGGGCTTGGGATGACCTGTAGACAAGACAAGCAGTTTGCAGAGTATGGAGCTGACTGGCTTGCAAGTGTGCCCGCAGCTTGAATCCCAGTTTCTTTATTAGTCCAGGTCTCTGGGTGATACATCCAAGTTCAGAGGTGTCTGTGGTGGTGGTAGGGGATGGGGAAGGGACAGATATGACGGTTCCCCAAGGAATTCTGAAAACGGGGAAAAGCTGCATGGGTAACGTCACGTATTTGCAAAGGTGCCAGGGAAATGTCAGAACAAAATGTGCTGGCTGAGATCTGGAGATGAGAAATCCATTCCTGGCTTCCCTGAAGCAAGTCCCTCCACTTCCCAACATCCATCTCAGGCAGAGGAATTAGTCATTTGGCAGTTCTCTTCAGCACCATGGACAGCACCCCAGATCCGCCTTCACATACCCACCAGGCCTCAGAGTGCCAGGCACGGTGACTGGCACCATGGCCAATGGAAGGGACGGTCTTGCTCCCACATCCATGGGAGCCTACCATCTGGTTCCAGGGAGAAGACTTACATCAGGGAAAACCCATTCACACGGTGCTGGGTGTTCACTCATGCTGCAAAAGGGCCCTCCCAGCCAACGTTGCACTGAACTTCCATTCACGCATTTGGCTGTTATTGAACAGCTGCTGTGCGCCTGGTTCGGCACCAGATACAGAGGAGGAAGATTACAAATGAATCAAGACGGTGCTTGTCCTTGAAAAGCTTGGGGCTAGTGGCGGAGACTGGAAACCAGTGATTACAAGACAGATAAGCAAAATGCTTGCAAACAGCTCATACTGAGTACTCATTGTACGGGAGGCACGGCACCAGGAGCTTGATACACAGTGATGAGAACGAGTGAAGTACTGTTCTGAGTCCCATTGTACAGGTGGGGAACCAGGTCAGGGGACTTGTCTAAGGTCATAAGGTGATGAAGAGGCAGAGCTGGGATTTTTACCCAGGGGGTCAGGCTCTGGAATCTGTGATTTAAACCACTAGCACAGTCTATGAGGTGGTGGCGGGCGGGAGAATTTGGTTAAGCTTAGAAGAAGGCAGTGAAGAATTTCTGGATGAGATGACACCTGGGCTGAATTTTCCCAGCTGGGGGGAAGTGAGGAGACAGCAGAGGGGATAACACGTGTGAAGCCAGAGAAACACGCATCCTGTACTGGTTCCTCGTGGCTACAGCAGGGTGGGGTGGGAGCAGGAAAGTGCTGGAAGGAGACGTTGGACGGGTCCCAAAAATGGGACCTGGGGAGTGTTGTGCAGCAAGTGCCCTGCATATGGACCTTCGAGTTGCGAGCTTTCAGAGATGTGAACGTGTGTCTGCACGCTCAGTACTTGAGTGAGTTCACGTGTCTGGTGTGCATTGTCACGCGCGTGCGTCTTCTACCAGTGGTTGTGCTTTTGTGTACTTTGCTGTGCCGGACGGTATAGCGCGCGGCAGTGTAGTATCTTTATTTCAAGCCCAGGATATATAGAAGCAAGTATCAAAGCAACAACAGATAACCAGTTGTGTTAGTAGGGCACCTAGGATAACTTTGTTGGACTTAAATAAATTGAACTTAAGAACGTGCTCTCGGAATGGAACTCGTTTTATGTAGGGGATTACTGTATTAAGCTAGGTGTTGGGCTTTAATCTGAACTCTGCAGAGACAGCTAAAGGTTTCAAGGAGTGAAGGCAGGTGATCAGAATTTTTCCCCTGGAAAATGGCTGGAGGTGTATTGGGGCATGGACTGGTCAGGGACCATGAGTAAGTGGGATGTCCAGCCAGGGGGCTGCTCAGAGCACCAGGCATTCTGCAAGGGGAGGCTGGGGTGGGTGGGGGGATGGAGTGGATGGTATGACCACACAAGCTCTCGAGGAGGACGTGGTGAAGACCACAGGCTCTGGCTCCATGTCTCTTGGGTTCATAACCAAGGTCAGGAGTGAGGAAGCAGCTGCCGCAGATAGCCTACCTTCAAGTTCATTTGTTTTACTCATAAGTGCTTCTTGCTCAGTTCAGTTCAGTTCAGTTGCTCAGTCGTGTCCGACTCTTTGCAACCCCATGAATCGCAGCACGCCAGGCCTCCTTGTCCATAACCAGCTCCTGGAGTTCACTCAGACTCACGTCCATTGAGTCAGTAATGCCACCCAGCTATCTCATCCT
>SJYC01104189.1:0-13019 GCA_006408675.1 Madoqua kirkii | reverse complement strand
GTGTTGTTGGAAGAGGGTGTTTGCTATGACCAGTGCATTTTCTTGGCAAAACTCTATTAGTCTTTGCCCGGCTTCATTCCACATTCCAAGGCCAAATTTACCTGTTACTCCAGGGGTTTCTTGACTTCCTACTTTAGCATTCCAGTCCCCTATAATGAAAAGGACATCTTTCTTGAGTGTTAGTTCTAAAAGGTCTTGTAGGTCTTCATAGAACCGTTCAACTTCAGCTTCTTCAGCATTACTGGTTGGGATATAGACTTGGATTACTGTGATATTGAATGGTTTGCCTTGGAGACGAACAGAGATCATTCTGTCATTTTTGAGACTGCATCCAAATACTGCATTTCAGACTCTTTTGTTGACCATGATGGCTACTCCATTTCTTCTGAGGGACTCCTGCCCACAGTAGTAGATATAATGGTCATCTGAGTTAAATTCACCCATTCCAGTCCATTTTAGTTTGCTGATTCCTAGAATGTCGACATTCAAGCTTGCCATCTCCTGTTTGACCACTTCCAATTTGCCTTGATTCATGGACCTGACATTCCTGGTTCCTATGCAATATTGTTCTTTATGGCATCAGACCTTGTTTCTATCACCAGTCACATCCACAGCTGGGTATGTTTTTGCTTTGGCTCCATCCCTTCATTCTTTCTGGAGTTATTTCTCCACTGATCTCCAGTAGCATATTGGGCACCTACTGACCTGGGGAGTTCCCCTTTCAGTATCCTATCATTTTGCCTTTTCTTACTGTTCATGGGGTTCTCAAGGCAGGAATACTGAAGTGGTTTGCCATTCCCTTCTCCAGTGGACCACATTCTGTCAGACCTCTCCACCATGACCCGCCCGTCTTGGGTTGCCCCGCGGGCATGGCTTAGTTTCATTGAGTTAAACTAGGCTGTGGTCCTTCTTGCTCAGGGCCCACTTACTCTTAATTCACATACCATTCTGACAGAGTCAAGGGCCTGATTCCTAAACCTACAGCAAATTAGAAGTAGCAATTTTTCCAAGGATAGGTACACTGAGAGCAGTGAAGAATGATAACTGACATTAAGAGGCAAACTTTAAAAAAATCACAATAAAGATGCATCATTTGATAGATTTCAGAAACAACAATACACCTTATGTTAGAGGGTACTCTGTTTAATAAAGTAAGGAAATAGATTATATTAAAAAAAAACATTTTCATCCAAAGCTAAAATGAAATTTGAAAGTTTGGTTAAAGGAGCAAACCCTTAGCTGTACAGATCGGCTACTTGCTCCCAGGATCCAGGAAACTGAGACCTTTGTGAGCTTTGCGTATTCAGAGCACCTTTCAGAAACCTCTCCTGTCCATCAGCTCACCTGATCCTCACACCCATTCCGTGAGGGAGATAAGCAGAGGCCACCTCCACGTCACAAATGGAGAAGCTCATGCTTGGCTGTCTTTTCACCACCTGTCCAAACAGCTCTTCATCTTTGGGGGTCACTTGGAGCCCAGGTCTCTGGACTGGCAGCCCAAAACTCCCAGTCAGTGGGCCCCATCTGCCTCCCTCTTCCTCCCTCCCCTTCCGGGGTAGTCCACAACCCCCTGCAACTGGTACCCCTGCCTGCTGCTGCTGGCTGGCTGGTGCAATGCCCTGAGAGGCAGCCCTCTACCTCTCCTGTCCATCAGCTCACCTGATCCTCACACCCATTCCGTGAGGGAGATAAGCAGAGGCCACCTCCACGTCACAAATGGAGAAGCTCATGCTTGGCTGTCTTTTCACCACCTGTCCAAACAGCTCTTCATCTTTGGGGGTCACTTGGAGCCCAGGTCTCTGGACTGGCAGCCCAAAACTCCCAGTCAGTGGGCCCCATCTGCCTCCCTCTTCCTCCCTCCCCTTCCGGGGTAGTCCACAACCCCCTGCAACTGGTACCCCTGCCTGCTGCTGCTGGCTGGCTGGTGCAATGCCCTGAGAGGCAGCCCTCTCCTCCCATCTCTGTGGCAACATCACGGGTTCATTTGCATACCCATCAGCCAGTCAGCAGTCACTCCTCCAGCAGGCAATCCATGTCTGTCGGGTCCCAGCTCCCTCACTAGCACAGAGCTCAGGACAAGAGATGTGCCCCTCAAGGCGTGAGGGCTGCGCTCTGAGCCCTGCGTACGTTCCCTCACTGAACGGGCACAGCTGGCTGGCGCAGAAACTGTTCTTATTCCCGTTTCTCAGATTAAGAAACTTGAGGTTGATAATGTGGCCAAGTTCATGCAGATGCTAAGTAGTAGAGAAGGACTTTGAACCCAAGACTGACTCTGAATGCTGAGCTCTCCACAGCTCTAGGGTCTCCCACCAGGGTACAAGTGAGCATTCACTGGGGCTTGGGTGGGGACCCCCACAACTCCAGTCTGGGAAGGCAACCTCTCCAGACCCCATTCCACAGCGTCCTGCTGATTCTTGGTGGCGGAGAGAAGTCCCTGATGAGTGGGCTCCACTGGAGGAGGACACTGGAGAAGAACTTCCAACCCAGGGAGAAAGCCAGGTCGTATGACCAGGTCCTTAAATCTGGGAGGATCCTGTACAGCCTCCGGAGAGCCCTGAGCTGGAGGCTCAAGGCAGAGCTGGGCCAAGGTCTTGTTGCCAAGGTGCTGGGGGACCGGGGCCGTTGTACAATGAACGAGCCCTGAGGGCTCCTTCTGACCTGCCTTCTGCAAGGTTGACTTTCCAGGGGCAAGAGATGGCAAATGCCAGCTGGACACAGATGACACAAGCTGAGCCTTTCAGCATTTCCCCTCACCTGGCATAGGGCAAAGCAACCCAGCAGGGGCCCAGGCACACCCCTGCCCTCTACCATCCAGCCACCCTCAGGAGAAGGGATAAAAGACCAAGAGCCTCGGGGTGAGACTCCCTCTCACTGAGTCATTGCACAGGGGACACCCGAGATAATCTGTTCAATAACAGTGCAGTCAGGGAAGTCTTCCTGGAGGTAGTGGCCTTTGGGGTAGGTTTCTTAAGCTGGTTGATTGGATGGGTGACTGTGGAGAGGAGACCATGCTGGGTACAGAGAATAACAGAGAGACAAGAGTTTACCTTGTAGAAGGAAAAGACCACCCCTTGAGGTCAAGTAGGCAGATGACTTGAGAGTGTTTGGCAGGGTAAACCCTTGTAGCGCAGTTGGTAAAGAATTTGTCTGCAGTGCAGGAGACCCAGGTTCAATTCCTGGGTCAGGAAGATCCCCTGCAGAAGGACTGGCAACCCACTCCAGTATTCAGGTCAGAGAAGCCTGGCATGACCCAGTCCATGGGGTCACAAGAGTCAGACACGACTTAGCGACTAAGCCACCACTACCTCCGCAGCCTAGGTTGCTTTGCTCGCAGCCCAGGGTTCTAGGAGCCCTAGCTTGCATTTCCACCCTCTTGTTGGTCTTGGTGCCAATGGACTTGGACTGGGTTAGGGTCACCTCTGCCGTGTCTGCTGGGCAGGGCCCAAGATCACCACCAGTGACTTCTCTGCTCTCAACTCTCAGTCCCAAATCTCAGAAACCCTGGCTCGCCAGGCCCAAGGCCTCCAGCTCCGTAGAGGCCAGCCGATTCTGCAGTTGGTCCTTTGCCTCCATCTGGTGGTAAATCTGTGAAATGACAACAGGTGGTGCTTGAGGCTGTTGGGGTGGAGGGGGTAGTCTCTTCTGGAAGGCCACCTGTTATCGGGCAGTGGAGGGAAACATTTGAGGCAGAGGAAGAGGAGGAAAAGGAGAGGAAGGGTGAGAACAGGAAGAAGTCACTGTTTTATAGCCTGTATGGATCACCATGCACTTTGATGAGAGGCAGATTAATCTTGGTCCAACCTATAGCAGCTATGCACAGACCCTCCCTGGGCCTCAGTTGGCTCATCTGTAAAATGGGTGTAAACAACTCCACCCTTATAGTGTTACCTTTAGTGATGTGTTGACTGAGGAGCTTGAAGGGGCCTTCAAGGGAGCCGGAAATGATCTCTATAATGGTGGTTGTTATGCAGTTTTGAGAGGTCATTTGTTGTTGTTCAGTTGCTCAGTGCCATCCAACTCTTTGCAACCCCATGGACTGCAACACACCACACTTCCCTATCCTTCACCACCTCCCAGAGCTTGCTCAAGCTTATGTCCTTTGAGCCAGCAATGCCATCCCACCATCTCGTCCTCTGTTATCCCCTTCTCTTTCTCATAGAGCTGTATGTTTAAGGCAGGTTCACTTTAGATAAGTTGTATTTCAATAAAAATACAATATAAACAACATCAATCTTACAGGGTTTTGGTGAGACTAAGTGGGAGCACATAGGAAAGGGACTACACCTGGAATCTGGCACATAGCAAGGAGGCAATGAAGGTTAGCACCATTGTCACCAAAGACTTTCAAGTATAGCTATGTTCCAGTATTATCACAGTCCTGTAAGCTGACTTACATTTTATAGCTGGGGAACTGAGGCTTGGTGAAAAAGTTCTCCAGATTGTCTAATTCCGTTTCCTAGATTTTTTTCTCCTAGGCCTTGCTCTCAAGCCAGCTCCAAGGGCCATTATGCCCAGCAATGCATCAGGTTAAGGTACTGACTGCAGGTTCCCAGAAGACCTGGATCTTCTGGGTCTCAAGGCACCAGAGGGGCCCCTCTCAACAGAGTGAATGAGAAAGAGCCCAGCAGCCCACTGAAGGAATGGGGGAGAGGTGGGAGTATGGGGGAGCGGAGAGAATCAGGGCAGATCTAGGTCTAAATCCAGGCTCTGCTGAGTGATGGAAGATGGGTCACCTCTCATCCGTGGGGATCAGTTTCATCCTCTGTAAAAAGGGCATAAGAATATAGGCCCTTCCTGGTGCTTGGGATTATTGTGAGAGCAAAGTGACACTGTGGGGACAAAGACACTTCAGTTCTCCCACTGATCTTGCAGGCAGGGCAAGAATCTTCCCATTTTACAGATAAAGAAACTGAGGCTTAGATGCTACAGACCCTACCCAGCTCCCACCTCAGCCTCAAGGTGAGCCATGGCATAAACACAGCCCAGGGACTGTGGAGTTCTTCAGCCAGTCCAGAAACCTCAGTGCTGCCAATTAAATGGGACGATGTATATGGCCAAAAGGATGGGTGGGTGGGGCGCCCAGGAACACGCGATGGCCCTTTGATTAATTCAGATCAGGGCAACAGACTTGGCCTCCACAGCTGCAGTTGACCCTGCTGCTCCTTCTCCCAGCGCCCTTGGAGGAAACTGGGCTTCCTGGTCCCCTGAACGGCCTGTCCCAGCAGCGCTGT
This sequence comes from Madoqua kirkii, assembly GCA_006408675.1. Taxonomy (NCBI): domain Eukaryota; kingdom Metazoa; phylum Chordata; class Mammalia; order Artiodactyla; family Bovidae; genus Madoqua; species Madoqua kirkii. The sequence goes on along the minus strand of SJYC01104189.1, from coordinate 7,788 downwards.
GTGGCCCTGGCCTGCCCTCTGGTGGCCACAGGAAGAATTGCTGGGCTGAAGCTTCAATCTGGCCTTGCCTCCCTCTCCCTCAGGGCGGTGCCAGCCTCTGCTTGCAGGGAGGTCGGAGTTCATGACTCCCCAGAAGCCCTCTGCTCTGGTGGGCAGCATCTCTGCGTGCCTGTCACTGAGCCCCCAGGTTACAAAGTAAACAGGACAGAGGTCTCTTCTTGGGTCAGAGTCAGGCATCTCAGACCACAAGGTTGGGTTGGAACATTCTATCACAATTTCCCTTGGTTATCACAGAGCCCCCGGCACTGCACAGGCCCCTAGGCCACAAAGGCAGGGGGCAAGAAATCACCCGTGTTGTGCTTTATTCCAGAGTTTCTTCTGAGTTCCTGGGATTGGTGGTGGTTTAGCCGCTCAGTGGTGTCTGACTTGACCTTATGGACTCATCCCCTGTCCATGGGGTTTCCCAGGCCGGAACACTGGAGTGGTTTCCATTTCTTTCTCCAGGGATCTTCCCAACTCAGGGCCTGAACCTGGGTCTCCTGCATGCATTGCAGGAAGATTCTTTACCAACCAAGCCACCAGGGAAATCTTACCCATGGTTGAATAATTCCCACCTAGGATCACACAAAACAGAGGTGTCTGTCTGTAGCCCCAAAGATGGGGACAGGGCCCCTGGGGTTATCACAGGCCACAGTGCGCCTGGTCCATGAAGGCAGGAGGCCCTGGGCTCCTGTGTCTACCTGGGTTCAGGAGTGTCTGCCCAAGTTGGCAGCCCCAGCTCAGGGTCCACCTCCTCTCGGTGTTCCATGAAGTCATTCCTCTGGGAGACCCTGGCATCTCTTGGGGGTACTTCGGGGTACAGGGCACCCTTCCAGCTCCTCTCTTGTCCTGCTTCCTCTGCCCCTTAGCAGGCCAGGGGCAAGTTAACTCTTTGCTTTTAGCTCCTGTCACTATACACTTGATTCAGTTAGTATTGCTGTGTTACAAACCAGCTCCAAACTGAGTAATCAGACAGTCATCTAATTATGATCAGAGATTTGGACAGGGCACAGTGGAGACAGCTGTACCTGCTCCGTGACACCTGGCGCTTCTGCTGGAAGACCTGAAGGCTGGGAATGACTTGATGGCCGAGGCGGGAATCAGCAGAGATGTCTTCACCCACCGATCAGGTGGCCAGCACTGGCTTTCGGCTGGGTGTCCTCTCTATGAGGCCTCTCTGCATGTGTTAGTTTGGGCTTTCCCACAGTGTGGTGGCTGGATTCCAAGAGTGAGCATCCCAAGGGGCCAAGGCAGACATACACGGTATCATTCAGATCCAACCTCAGAAGCTACACGGCCATCCTTTTGCTTACTCTACTGGTGGAGGCAGTCTCAGAGTCTGCCCAGGTCACGGACCCCACCCCTCGACAGCTGTGTTGTTGGGGGCATCTGGTAAGAAGAACGTGTGGAGGGGAGAGTCTGTCGTGCCTGTCTTTAGAAAGTCTGCCCGCCACGTCACGGCCCGCAAGGCTGACGCTTTCAGGGAAAACCACCGGCCTGTGTTTGCCGCTGCTGTTCAGTTGCTCAGCCGTGTCCGACTCCTGGCGACCCCCTGGACCGCAGCGCGCCAGGCTTCCCTGTCCTCCACTGTCTCCCAGAGCTTGCTCAAGCTCGTGTCCATTGAGTCGGTGATGCCATTCAACCATCTCATCCTCTGTCACTCCCTTCTCCTTCTGCCCTCAATCTTTCCCAGCATCGGGATCTTTTCCAATGAAGCAGCTCTTCGCATCAGGTGGCCAAAGTATTGAAGCTTCCACTTCAGCATCAGTCCTTCCAATGAATATTCAGGGTTGATTTCCTTTAGGATTGACTGGTTTGATCTCCTTGCTGTCCAAGGGACTGATAAAAGTCTTCTCTAATTCGAAAGCATTGATTCTTTGTCACTCAGCCATCTTTATGGTCCAATTCTCATATCCATACATGACTACTGGAAAAACCGTAGCTTTGACTTTACGCAACACTAAACTGTCAGAAGCAAGGCAGCTCAGCGCTGGGCTACCTGCTGCTCCCATGGAGGGGAACATGAGATAGAGTTCCGAGTGGATGACTGCAAGCAGGAAAGCCTGTCCGGAGCAGAGTGCAGGCTCTGGGAATGAGGTCCGGAGAGGAGAAATGGAGCAGGTGAGTGAAAGTCAAAAGCCAGAGCTCTTTCTGAATCAGGGAGGAAATGAGAGCTGCTGAGTGTGATCGGTTGGTGGGTGGGCCACACCTGGGCGTGTCATTTAGGTAAGCACAGCTGCCAGAAGCTGGTCAGCCGTAGGCACCTGCCTGGGGAAGGCCTAGGAACCTCAGCTAAGCAGTAACACACACACATATGCTCCAGGTCAGCAGTGCGGTGCTCCATCAGGCCTGCACTGGGGCTGCCAGGTTTACCTGGAGATCTCAGCAAATGATGGAACTCAGAGGCCAGGCACTACTGAGATGGCTGGGTATAAGGTCATGGGCGCTGGTCTCCGCCATCTGTGTGACCTTGGATGGATGACGTCTCCAAACCCCACCTTCTCATCTGCAAAATGGGGATAATTCTAAGTCACAGAGCCATGGGCTGTTTTAGGGCAAGTTCTAAATCAGTAAGGCAAAAAGCAAGTACTGGCAAAACCACCCTTGAAACCTCTTAGCTTCCTTCCTGCCACCAACGTGTATGCAGGGCTTCCCCAGTAGCTCAGCTGGTGAAGAATCTGCATGGCTTTGCATCTACAACCATGTGGAGTGATTCTAAAGAAAACTGAATTTGGAGACCTGATGGGCTAGAACAGGGAGGGGCAAAGGGGAAACTGGGAAAAGATGGCCCAGCTGTCATACGATCTGCCTCTAAGAAAATGTCGAACCCCTAACTGAGTGCTGGGTGGGGGCCTGGCGGGGTGGAGGCAGAATGCTCCCCGTTTAGTCCTCGGGAACCTGAATATGTGTTAGTGGATCTGTGTGCCCTTGTTGACCTGAAGCTAGGGAATACACATGAAGGCTCACAGCACTGTTTTTGGTACATAATAGGGGCTCAATAAACGTGGGCTGGATTTGAGTCTTGAACTTGCTGCATCAGATCCATTTTTGAGGCTTGTTTGTAGCCAGGACAGCTGTCTAGGTTGTTAGGACATCAAAACATGTCCCTACCAGTTGGTGAACAGCTGCTGTCCCAGTCCCCCCAGCCCCAGTGCTCCCCACTGCCCCAGTTGACCTGGTCTCTCTAACCTGGGATTCCCAAATCCCCACCCGATCCAGCACCTTGAGGTGTGACCCTGGTCCAGGACCCTGCTCAGGTATGAGGCTGGAGTCTGTTCTGTTGGTTGGTCCCATGAGCATCTAGGGTCAAATGTTTCGGGGGTCACCCTGCCCATGTTCCCACAGCCCAGTGAAAAGCTCGCAGGAGGAGTCAGCAGTGTCTGCTGCACCTCTCAGCTGCCCTGTCCTACAGAGGCCCTGAGCATCCCTCACTCCGCGTGGGCTCTGGCCCTTGCCCTCGGGGAGGGTTCTAGAGGCAGTTTTGTCCTCCTGGTGGGCCTGCACATCCCAGGAGTCGAGCATGAGCTGAGCTGGAGCCCAGCCAGGGCCCACCAGCTCGAGCCCAGCTCCTCTCGGGCCTGCCCTGCAGCTGTATGGAGACCCAGCCCCAGCGCCCCTCAGATGGTGGGTCCCCAGGCCTCGTTCCCCAGATTGTCCGCTTGTGCAAGGATGAACAGGTTTGCCCAGCAGCGCAGCCAGCCAGCCCAAAGCAGCTGACACAAGCGTGAAATTTCTTCGAAGTCTCGGGTCTTCTTTCAAAATTACAGATTCTGCATTCTGCTCCACGATGTTTCCATTTTTGTGTAAATCTAAAAATAGAGCTTCCACTGAACAAACCGACTCTCCAGGAAGATGACAGGCTTATCCTGTGATTCTGTAGACACTGCCATGGGCCTCTGGGCACTCACGGTTGGAAGTTTGGAAAGGTTGCCCCTCCACCCCCGCCCTGCCCTCCGCATGCCTCAGGTAGACTAAATCTCTGACTTTTCACCTCTGTAAAAAGGAGTACACAGATACCCTTTCTGAGCCACTTCCCATTTTGGCCTTTCTGAAACCATAGTTAACCCTGGCCAGTGCCCTATGGTCAATCAGGAGAGATGTCTCTTTCTGCTTCGGATGGACAGAGGCTGGGCAGTGCCAGGGCCCTGGTTCCCACCCTGCCTGGGGGTGAAGCGGTACAGCCAGGGAAGGGCAAGCCCAGAGACAAGGCATTTACCCTCCTGGATCCAACAGCTCCTCGGCCGTCCCAGGGTGCTGTGCTTAGTCGCCTCAGTTGTGTCCGACTCTTTGCGACCCCATGGACTATAGCCCACCAGCCTCCTCTGGCCGTGAGGATTCTCCAGACAAGTGTACTGGAGTGGGTTGCCATGCCCTCCTCCCAACCCAGGGATCGAACCCAAGTCCCTCACACTGCAGGCAGATTCTTTACCATCTGGGGCCCCAGGGGAGCCCTCGACACACCGCAGTGTCGTAGCGTTAGTCGCTCAGTCGCGTCCAACTCTTTGCGACCCCATGGACTGTGGCCTGCCAGGCTCCTCTGTCCGTGGGATTCTCCAGGCAAGAATCCTGGAATGGGCTGCCATGCCCTTCTCCGCTACATACTGTAACGAGGGCAATTTGGAAAAAGCCCTAGGCGCCCCCTGACCCCAGGCATCTGGTGGGCTAGTGCCCCCTGAACTGTGGGTGCATAGCACAGGCCGCCCGGAAAGACGACCTCACCGGCCGGGTCAAAGTGTTCCAGATCCGCAGTGCACCGGCCGCGCATCCTAGCCCAGCGCACCGCCTGAGCCAGTGGGCGCCTTCAGGCCGAGCCACCGGCCGGTTTGCAGAGGTATTACTTCAGTTCTCCAGCAGAGGGCAGTACTGTGCTCCAAGGAAGAGGCGCCCTCTTCTGAAGAGCACGGAAGCCATTATGTTCTTTAGTCAGCAGGAATCTCGAAAGGACAACCCTCCAGACCCAAACCAGAGAGTCAGATTCTTTTTTCTATTTACAGAGCTCTAATTTTAATCAAAGCAATACTTCACTTTTTAAAAATGTGACAATGGTCTCTAAGACTCAACAAAAGCCAGCAGCTCCTCTTCTCATCCACACCCCACCTTCAACCACTTCAAATGCTTTCAGCCTTCCCCCTTAATCTCCAGATTGCTGAAGAACCGGTTCTTGATTTCCTAGTTTTAGACGTCATCTTTGACTCCTATGATGGAAGATGAGATTTATCTTTCTTAAGCTCAACATTCATGGCAAATAGATGGGGAAACAGTGGAAGCGGTGGCTGATTTTATTCTTCTGGGCTCCAAAATCACTGCAGATGGTGACTGCAGCCATGAAATTAAAAGACGCTTACTCCTTGGAAAGAAAGTTATGACCAACCTAGATAGCATATTCAAAAGCAGAGACATTACTTTGCCAACAAAGGTCTGTCTAGTCAAGGCTATGGTTTTTCCATAGTAGTCATGTATGGATGTGAGAGTTGGACTATAAAGAAAGCTGAGCACCGAAGAACTGATGCTTTTGAACTGTGGTGTTGGAGAAGACTCTTGAGAGTCCCTTAGACTGCAAGGAGATCCAGCCAGTCCATCCTAAAGGAGATCAGTCCTGAGTGTTCATTGGAAGGACTAATGTTGAAGCTGAAACTCCAATACTTTGGCCACCTGATGCGAAGAGCTGACTCATTTGAAGACTCTGATGCTGGGAAAGATTGAGGGCAGGAGGAGAAGGGGATGACAGAGGATAAGATGGCTGGATGGCATCACTGACTCAATGGACGTGAGTCTGAGTGAACTCTGGGAGTTGGTGATGGACAGGGAGGCCTGGCGTGCTGCGGTTCATGGGGTTGCAAAGAGTCGGACACGACTGAGCGACTGAACTGAACAGAACTGAATCTGCCCCAAGCTCTCCCCTCTCGAACATATGCACGTTCTCCTCTTTGCCAGCATGTTTGTCTCTCCATGGTTGTTATTCAGTCAGTTTAAGTCGTGTCCAACTCTTTGCCATTCCACAGACTGCAGCACACCAGACTTCCCTGTCCTCCACTGTCTCCTGGAGTTTGCTCAAGCTCATGTCCATTGAGTCGGTGATGCCATCCAACCATCTCATCCTCTGTTATCCCCTTCTCTTCTTGCCCTCAATCCTTCCCAGCATCGGGATCTTTTCCAGTGAGTCGACTTTTTGCATCAGATGGCCAAAGATTGGAGTCTCAGCTTCAGCATCAGTCCTTCCAATGAATATTCAAGGTTAATTTCCTTTAGGATTGACTGGTTTGATCTCTTTACTGTCCACAGGACTGTCAAGAGTCTTCTCCAGCACCACAGTTTGAAAGCATCAGTTCTTTGGCGCTCAGCCTTCTTTATGGTCCAGCTCTCACATTCATACATGATTACAGAAAAAAAAAACATAGCTTTGACTATACTGACCTTTGTCAGTGAAGTAATGTCTCTGCTTTTTAATGCACTGTCTAGGTTTGCCATAGTTTTTCTTCTAAGGAGCAAGCGTCTTAGTTTCATGGATGCACTCACCATCCACAGTGATTTTGGAACCCTAGAAAATAAAATCTGCTACTGTCTCCACTTTTCCCCCATCTATTTGCCATAAATTGATGGGACCAGATGCCATGATCTTAGTTTTTTGAATGTTGAGTTTTAAGTGAACTTTTCCACTTTCTTCTTTCACCCTCAAGAGGCTTTTTAGTTCCTTTTCACCTTCTGCCATAAAGGTGGTGTCATCTGCGTATCTGAGGTTATTGATATTTCTCTTGGCAATCCTGATTCAGGCTTGAGCTTCATCCAGCCTGGCATTTCGTATGATCTACTCTGCATATAAGTTAAATCAGCAGGGTGAGAGTACACAGCCTTGACGGACTCCTTTCCCAATTTTGAACCAGCCCATTGTTTCATGTCCAGTTCTAACTGTTCTTGACCCGCTTACAGAGTTCTCAAGAGGCAGGTCAGGTGGTCTGGTATTCCCATCTGTTTAAGAATTTTCCGCAGTTTGTTGTCATCCACACAACCCAAGACTTTGTCAAAGTCGATGAAGCAGGAGGAGATGTTTTTCTGGGATCCTCTTGCTTTTTCTATGATCCAGTAGATGATTTGTCTCTCCATTTTTTGTTAAGTCCATATTCTGGATATTTACTTGCCTTGTTGCCTGTAATATTTCTGCCATCTCTACACAGATGGAATGCCTTATTTGCCATCCTGATTTTCGACTCTATGCTTCTTCTGACCAAGGCACTCTCTTTACAGCGCAAGAGTGGCAGTGGGCTTCGGCCCCGCTCCGTGTACTCCTCACCTGGAAACTGGGAGCCTAACTGGTAAGTGGAAGGACCTTCTAAAGACTCGGGTAGTGCTACTTGAGAGAGGACATCCTGAAAGGCTGAGGTTCCGCCTAACAGGAGGCAGAACGTGCTTCCACTCCGCAATCAGCGTGAGGTGTTTCCCTACCCTGTCCCCAGTAACTGGGCCAGGAAACACTGAGCTGAAGTCGCTTTTCCCAGCGCTGCACCTAATAACCGCCTGCAGAATTTCTGCTTCTTGTCCCCATGACTTTGAACTCTGCTGATTTGGAAATCTTTGTTCCCAAGGGAGAAACTAAGGAGGAAGAAGCCCACTTCCTTAGGGATCAGAGACCCAGCTATGAGAGATGCCGTCAGCAGCCAGCCAGCCAGCAGCACCCTCGGCCCAGAAATCTCAGTGACAGCCACGCAGAGCCCCGCCCCCCGAAGCCCCTCACCCCGCCCCCGCCCCCCCTGT
>SJYC01104187.1:0-12557 GCA_006408675.1 Madoqua kirkii | reverse complement strand
ACCCCCCCCCCCAAATCAGTTAAACACTGGACACAAAACTTAAGCATTTTACAAGACAGGCTCTCCAAATGGCCAGGAAACACAGGAGAAGGTGCTCAACATCATTATTCATCAGGAAAAAAAGAAAGCCACAAGGAGACACGACTACACATCTAAAATGAATAAAAATAAAGCTTGACAATACTAAATGTTGCCAGTTATGTGGAACATTTGCGACTCATATATTGGTTTGGAGAAAGTAAATTGATATCATTAATTTAGAGAACTCTGAAAATTTTGCACAAAGTTAAACATTACTTACCCTATCATCAAGCAATCTGAATCCTAGGTAACTATGCAAGAGATATTAGTTCGCATCCATCAAAAAAAGGCACAAAAACGTTTATAGCAGCTTTTTCAAAATAGCCAAGAATTGGACAAAAATTAAATGTCCATCAACAGTGAAATGGATCACTGGTATATTCATACACGTGAACGTTGCACACCAATCAAAGGGGCACACGTCTGTGTTTTCAATAATACGGGCGCATCTCCGATGTAATGATAATCACAAGGAGTAGACATCAGAATCCACCTCCTACAAAGTTCTAGATGCGTGCAGTTCAAACTGGCAAAATTTACTTGTGATAGAAACTGAGCAGCAGTTGTCTCTGGGGCAGTGAACGCACCAAGAGGCCTTTGGGGCAAGAAATGTCCTATTTCTTGGCTCGGGTGTGGGTTATATGGAGGGTACAATTTGTGAGCAAAAATAGGATTTATGCAACTTTCTATGTGTATGTTATACATCAGTGAAAAATTAAAAGATAGAATGCTACTAAGGAACGTTAATTATAATGGGAGGAGGGAAATGAGCATACTCATACTTTGTTGGTATAATTAAAAATCAATGCAAAGTTTTGGAGGGAAATTTAAGGAAAATCTTAATATTACATATACTATTAATATTTAGTCATGAATTCTTCTCTGAGAAAATTATCCCTAAACCAGATAAATAGGGAAATATGTCATCAAAAGATGCAATCAAACCATTACACCGTTATTTACCATGATGAAAAAGAATTATTAACACCTAAATATTTCACAATATATTAAATACAGTGCAGCTATTAAAAGTCCCATTATAGGCAAGAAATTACTGACTTGTGAAAATGTTCATGGCATATTGCTCAATGAGGAGAGCATGTTCAAAATAATACATACAACATGATGCTATTTACAACAGTTAGAACGCTTTTCAGCTGCAAATAAAAAACACCCACCTAAAACTTGTTCCAACAATAAGGGCAATTTATTACCTCATGCTACAGGAGTCCAAAAATAAGGGTTGGCTAATTAAGTTGTTCAATAATATTTCTAGGACCTGAGTTTCTTGTTGGGTGTTGGTTTTTATTCTTAGCCTACTCCCTTCTTGGTTGGCAAATGGTTACAGTAGCTTCCAGAATTTCCCCCTCACAGAGCCAAGTCTAGGTGGAAAGAGGACCATCACCTCCTGTGGATCTCTTAGAACTTTCTCTTCCTGAAAGTCATCCCTGCTATATCTCTCTGGCCAAACTGTATCACACATGCATGCCTAAACCAATCATGGGAGAGGGACAGGAGAATGAGTTCTCATTACTCAAAGAAATTTCTAGAAGTTATTTTTAAAATAATACTTTAAAAATGAAAATGACTTTGAGAATCATTTAACTACTTCCCTAGAACTTTGTAGATTGGAAAGATATGTTTCTAAAAAGTAGAATGATGGTTTAAGAAGCTACAGTCATTTCTTATTTTTATTTCCATTTTGTTCCATGATCATCTCACAATCTGCCCCTGGGCTATTCAAAATCCAGTTTCAAAGTGATGCTCTAATGGGAAGAACTTCTAAGTACATTGAGGTCAATCTCTTACAGGAAACCCAGAAACAAAACAACTTACCAAGCTTGTTCAACTTACCAAGGTCATCCAGCCAACTATGGAGAAGCTCCTAAACACAGCAGTGAATGCTTTGGAAATCCCCTGATGGATACACAGCTCTAGTTCCTGAAGTCATCCAGGAGGCAGCAAGGCTGAGGAGGAATTAGAGACACCAAAGGCTCAGCCATCTTACTGGGGAGAGAGGAGGAATAGCCTGTCTAGGGATGGGCCACCCGCTCCCCAAAACCACCCCCAAATTAAAGGTAAATTTCTCTCTGTAGTATCATCTCAGTGCTATACCTTTGACCTTGCCTTCTTCACTGGTTCCAGTCCCATGGGCTGGAAACATGCCCAGATTTCTCCCATCCTTAAACCAAAAACATAACCTTTAAGCCTGCCCTTTCTTTCCAGTGCATTTTATCTAAATAGCTCAAAAGATTAATCTACATGTCTTTCCTTTTTTTTCTAATTTCTCACATTCAATTTTTTCAACTCATTCTTATCTGCTATCTTCCCTGGCATACCATTAAGATTTCTCTTGCCAAGGACAGTGACCTCCTATCACAAAATCTGAGGATCTCCTTAAGATCTTATCTTCCTGCATGTCTTTGTTGCATTTAACTCTATTGGTTACTTTCTCTTTCTGAACGTTCTACTCTTTTGGTTCCCAGGATATCTTATTGTATGTGGTCCTCATAACTTTCTGTCCAAAACTTTTTTTCCATGGGAAAGAAGATGGATAAAGATATATTCCTGGTGACATTGTTTGATCACCTGGATCCTGCCATGCCTGAAGCCCACACTAGATTTTTTTTTTTTTCAGTTACACTAGCCAACGTAGTTTTGTTTTCCTCAAAATAGTTGTAGTTGGGTTTTTGAGGCTGCCAATGGAGCTGAACATAGCAGTGAAATCTCCTCCTTTGATAACTCCTTTCCTTCTGCTACGGGTACTGGCAGCACTAACTACAGTACTAACTACATACACATTCTCAAAGAGCACATAGCTGAGGCCGGAAGTATAATTAATGAGGAGCCTTCTAAGAACCGGCAACTTCCACACACAGGTGCTCCACACAAAGAAACTGGTCTCAGCACACACTCCAAATCTAAAGTCTCACTTGGTGCAGGTAGCATGGTAAGTCAAATGGATCTTTGCCTCCTGAACACTCCCCAACCATCAAAACTAAGATGGGAACCCTATATCGGCCATACTTTGCAAAAATTCAATACATTATTGGGTTTGATATTTCTCAAATCATCTTTGACTTCCTAGAGTAAAACATGTCAAGTTAAGTAATTCCTTTGATATATTATTGCATTCGTCCCTGGTGGCTCAGACAGTAAAGCATCTGCCTACAATGTGGGAGACCCAGATTCAATCCCTGGGTCGGGAAGATCTGGAAAAGGAAATGGCAACCCACTCCAGTATTTTTGCCTGGAAAATCCCATGGATGGAGGAGCCTGGTGGGCTACAGTCCATGGAACCGCAGAGAGCTGGACTGAGCGACTACGTTCACTATTGTTGCATTCAAATTGCTCGTATTGAACGGACTTGTGTTTGTCAATGGGGCACGGGTGGCAGAGGGAAGGCTGGGGGTCTAGGGTTGGCAGACACAAACTATTATATACAGGATGGATAAACAACAAGGTCCTGCTGGGTAGCAAAGGGGACTATGGGCTATATCCACATTCTGTGATGAAGCATTTGGAAAAGAATATGTATATATCTCAGTCACTTTTCTGTAGGGCAGAAATTAACACAACATTGTAAATCAACCGTATTTCAATGACATTTTTACAAATTGCTCATGTTATTGACTTTGGTATGAGTGGGTTTTCTCAATTTGGGAATCAGGTTTATGTTAATCTCAATAACTTTTTGTTTCCATTTGCTTCCTTTTTATAACAGCTGGAGATTATTTATCAATGCAATATGCTCATGAACCTTAAAGAACACAGGAGTAGATCGTTTAAAGTTTTCTCCTGTTTCCTGTATTAACTCTACTTTAGCATGGGCCATTTGGTCTGACTATTTAGTTTAGACTGTTGATTTTCTTCACACATCAAAGGAGTTTTCACTGTCTGTTCCTGTTTAACACAAAGGACTGGATTGATCACCATCAGTAGCTGATGTGAGCTCCCTCAACAACTGTGTAGGCAAGTCGTCATTTGATCTCTATATGTGGCCAGAGGTATAAGGAGACTTAGGTGAGCTGTGCCCCAACTGTATGGCACAAAGGCTGGCAGAGTTTCCCTCCAGGGAGCCTGAGCTAGGAAGCACACTGGCACCATGAAGGGAAACACACAGCTATTAATGTAATTATGGCTATATAATTACATAGGAGGATGATGTAGAAAAAATAGGTACTAATTCTGACATACCAAAAAAAAGGCATTGATATAATTCAATTTTCATTCCTCATATAAACTCCTACTAAAATAGGAATAGGCGGACATTTCCAAAGGATAAGAAAGAGATTATCAGAAACCTGTAGGCTTCCCAGATGGCGCTGAAAAAAGTGAAAGTGAAGTCGCTCAGTCATGTCTCTTTGTGACCCCGTGGACTGTAGCCTACCAGGCTCCTCTGTCCATGGGATTTTCTAGGCAAGAGTACTGGAGTGGGGTGCCATTGCCTGATGGTGCTAGTAGTAAAGAACCCGCCTGCCAATACAGGCGACACAGGAGGCTTGGGTTCGATCCCTGGGCTGGAAAGATCCCCTGCAGGAGGAAATGGCAACTCACTCCAGTATTCTTGCCTGGAGGATGCCACGGACAGAGGAGCCTGGAGGGCTACAGTCTATAGGGTCGCAGAGAGTCTGACACCACTGAAGTGACTTAGCACACAGCACTCAGAGAGAGAACATAAAAGCACGTGAAAATCTGGCATCAGTAACAAAACACTGTCTCCACTCCTAATCATCATTGTTTGAAGCTAACGTGATAACATAAGAAAATTGACCAAAATTCACAAATATTTAAAAGGATGAGTCAAAATAATTATTTGTATGAGATCTTGTTTATCAAAAAAATTTAAGAGCATCTACTCAAAACTATTATAAATAATATGCGATAGCTAGTCAGAATATACATTTATACAAGTCAGTGGCTTTCCAATATAACAGCTAGGACAAATTAGAAAGTAAAAGCAATTGTGGAGATCTTACCCACAAGAGCAGCAAATGCTATAAAATATCTGCGAATAAGCCTAGCAAGCAGTATGTTAGGTTCATAAGAAGCAAACTATAAAACCTGCCTGAAGATTGTAAAAGAAGACTTGAATACAAAGGAGAAATGGGCCACATCCCTGAAGGAAAACTCGATATTGTCGAAATGTCAATTCTCCTCCAATTATTCTATCAATTGAATGGCATTTCATCAAAATCCTGATGGCTTCCTCCCCCAAACCCATCATCCGGCTCTAAACTTGGGAAAGGCATCAGATAAACCGGGATAGAGAGGCATCTACAGAATGCCTGATACTCCTCAAGATTGAGGCCATCAAAAAGAAGGAAAGCCTGAGCAACTGTCACAGTCAAGAGCAGCCCAAGGAGGTGCAGTCTCCTGGGTGGGATCCTGGAACAGAAGAATGACTCTAGGCAAAAGTGATGACATCTCAGTGAACGATGAACTTCAGTTAATAATAGACTTCCCTGGTGGCTCAGATGGTAAAGCGTCTGTCTACAATGCGGGAGACCCGGATTTGATCCCTGGGTTGGGAAGATCCTTTGGAGAAGGAAATGGCAATCCACTCCAGTACTATTGCCTGGAAAATCCCATGGACAGAGGAGCCTGGTAGGCTACAGTCCATGGGGTCGCAAAGAGTCGGACAGGACTGAGCGACTTCACATCCACATTCAGTTAATAATAATGTATGAACATTGGTTCAGGAATTGCAACCAGTGTGCCACACTGATGAAGGATGCCAACAGGAGAAACTGACCGAGGAATATATGGAAATGCTCTCTGATTTTTTTGTAAATCTAAAACTGTTAAAAAAAAATTATGTTCTAAAAATAAAAAATCCCAATGAAGATATTTTTGAGGGGGTGGGTGGTGGAAAGAAGAAGAAACTTTCAACTGTGAAGTTTACTTGAAATGATACCTGGATGACGACAGACAGATTTTCTATTTACGATTAATGGGTACCTACCAATTAGGTTAAATGCAGAGAGTTTACACCTCCTCTCGTCTTAAAGATAAGCCCAAACCAAAAGTAGAAAAAAAAAGCAACGCTAAATTCACCTTGCATGAGAATAGGGTGCATTGGAAACCTAAGATCTCTGGGTGAGCAGATGGGAGGCAGCTGGGGGAAGAGATGCAGAACCAGAGGAGCAAGAACCACGTCTGAGTGTCCGGTGGAGGCCATGGGAAAGGAGAAGCCAATTTGTCTGCCACCACTGAATGGCTCGGGAATAGAAAGGACCAGGTCCCTAAGAAAGTTGTGGTGAAGCCTGTGGCTGAGAATAAAGGGATATTTTTTTCAAAACCTTATACAAGATGCAGTGAGACCCCAAGATTACCAGTCCCAAGCACACCCGTGGCAGCCAAGGGGCTATCCTCCTCCTGTTCCTGAAGACCACTAGAGATTCCTTTTCTAAAGAAATGGACACAGAAAGTCTAACTTGGTTTCAGCAGGCACTGAGGAAGGTGGAAAGGTGCTGAATTGAAAACAGATGAGTAGGGAGACATCGGAGACCTCCAGCTTCCTCCTCATTCAGGTCCCAAACTAGAGGTCCCTCTGCTCTGGCATCACTTTGAAGTCGGCCCAGGACTGGACTTACTGCCCCCAACTCCCACCCATGTCCCCTGCACACACGTCCCCTGGTTGCAGGCTGGAGGAACATTCTTTGTAAGTGCAGTGAAGACTTGTGCCAACAGGGGCATCAGCCAACTTCAGCTTCCAGTAAGCCCTATGCGCAAATCCCACCCTCCCGACACCTCCCAGAGGACACTCGGAGCTTCACTCTCAAATATGAAAGACAGCCAGGGATCACTGGACATTTGAAGACAATCCTACCATGAAAGAGAATAGAATAGGAGGGGTAAGAGGATATTTCTAAAGAAAAAACATTGCCTCCATTAAAAAGAAAAGAAGCTATAAGAAACAAAGAACATATCTTGTTTCTTGATGGAAATTCAGACTATGAAAGCTGAATACATACATATATACACACACACACAGACACATATATATACTGGCCTCTCCCCACACAGTGTGCAGGATTTAGTTCCCAGACCAGGATCTAACCCATGGCCCTGCAGTGGAAGCAAGGAGTCTTAACCGCTGGGCTGCCAGGGAAGCCCCCAGGCTGAAGCTTTTTAAGAAAAAGGTTCAGTATTGAAAGACAAGGTCATGGAAATCTCCCAGAAAGTACAAAAAAAAAAAAAAAAAAGAAAGAAAAAGAGAAAGAAAGCCCTGTGGTATATCAATGGGGTGAAATGCTGCTGCTGCTGCTGCTGCTGCTAAGTCACTTCAATCGTGTCCGACTCTGTGCGACCCCATAGCTGGCAGCCCACCAGGCTCACTCGTCCCTGGGATTTTACTCAATACTAAAAATGGACAAACTGCTGGCTCAAGCAACAACATAAATGAATCTCAAAACATCCTGAACAAAGAGTTGTAAAAACAAATAAATAATGTAAAAACCAAGAATATGTGACAGAGACTCCAGGCAGCGCATAGAGCCTATAGTATTCACTATCTAACTCTTTTCAGAAAGATTTCTGATCCGCCACGTAAGAAAAAAAGTGTGGGAAAAAACAAAAGGCTCTGATAGGTAATCTAAAAGGTCTGAGGGTGTTGAAAATTGTAGTGAAGAGATTCTACAATGTCAGAATAAAATCTTAGATGTTAAAAAACTAAGAAAATGCAAAAAAAGTGGGTCTATTATGAACTTTAGGAAAAACAAAAAGCTGTAAAATCAAGGCAATTTAATAACAGTGTATTCTTGGCTTAGCAATTCACAATGACACGCTCATTACAATGAAGACCCTGCTCAGGGACACAGGTCACCATGAAGATGTCACCAGACTGAGCCCAGGGTAGGGTTGGGTGGGGCATCAGCGAATCAGGAGTGTGAGTGAGTGGGAGACTTGTCTTCCATGCCAGAAAACTGACACATAATGTTTGAGATTACTTACTCAACAGCTAGCAATATAAACATATAATTTGGAAGGTGAAGGCAAATATCATCTAGGAATTTAAAAATCTCTGCCTCTGGGAATTAGATCAAGTTAAAGTGGAGGCTGTGTCCTGTCTAATACTAACATGTAGTATAAAGCTATAGTAATGTGAACAGTTTGGTACTGTGCAAATAATCAATGATATATAATAGAGAAGAAATAGGCTTGTGTATGATACGGAAATTTAACATGGGATATAGATGGCACTGTAAAACAATGAGAAGTGGATGAATGACCCAGTAATTGGTGTTAGGACAACTACTTCTTCACTAGGGAAAAAAAAGCTGACCTCCATCTTACACTCTGCACCAAAATAAATTCCAGATGGGCCAAAATTTTTTTTAATGTTAAAATTAGAAGAAAATCTAAGAGAATATTTTTACAATTTTCTGAAGGAGAAAGTTTCTGACAGCAGAAAACGAAACCCTTTAAATTTCTATATAGCAAAAATAAAAATCATAAATACATTTACAACTGTTTCTGAATTGAGAAAACAGTGATAGAATTTCAAAGACTTTTGTTATCCTTAATATGTAAACTACACTTATGAATCAATAAAAAAGACACAAGATCCCAAATTTAGACAAAGAATGTGATCAAGCAATTCACAAATGAGACACCACGATTGATAAACACATGAAAATATGCTTATCTTGCTATCTATACCATGTGATTTAAAGAAACGATGAGATCTCTCTCACACCAAATTATTGAAGATTAAGCTGCTGCTGCTAAGTTGCTTCAGTCGTGTCCGACTCTGTATGACCCCAGAGACGGCAGCCCACCAGGCTCCGCCGTCCCTGGGATTCTCCAGGCAAGAATACTGGAGTGGGTTGCCATTTCCTTTTCCAATGCATGAAAGTGAAAAGTGAAAGTGAAGTCACTTAGTCATGTCCAGCTCTCTGCGACCCCATGGACTGCAGCTCCTCTGTCCATGGGATTTTCCAGGCGAGAGTACTGGGGTGGGGTGTCGTTAAACAGATGGATGATATTCAGTGTAAGGGTTTAGAGAAACAAGCAGGCTCTCACAAAACCAATGAGAACTGACATTGGTACCACTTTTCTAGAGGGCAATGTGGCAAAATTTTTCCAGATGTGAAGCTGGGCACATGCTTTGTCCACTTCTGGAAATTATTTCAAAGCAATAATGAGAGAAGCACATACAATATACGTCTAAGGCTGTCTGGAGGCTGAGCACCGAAGAATTATTGCTTTCCAGTTATGGTGCTGGAGAAGACTCTTGAGAGTCCACTGAACAGCAAGAAGATTAAACCAATCAATCCTTAAGGATATCAACCCTGAGTATCCATTGGAAGGACTGATGCTGAAATTGAAGCTCCAATACTTTGGCCACCTGATTCGAAGAACATCTTTTCACTGGAAAAGACCTGATGCTGGGAAAGATTGGGGGCAGGAGGAGAAGGGAGCAACAGAGGATGAGATGGATGGATGGCATCGCTGACTCAATGGGCATGAGTTTGAGTAAGCTCCAGGAGATAGTGAAGGACAGGGAAGCCTGGTATGCTGCAGTTTATGGGGTGGCAAAGAGTCAGACAGGAATTAGCTACTGAATAACAACAAAGACCTGTTCCACCAGTTTCCCTGGAGCACAGACTTGCCGCACTCCCCACCCTGGATTCCCTTCAGGGTAGGCTGAAGGTCAAGCGCTGCAGCAGCACGGGGATCAGTCTCTGCAGAGGCAGATGGCAAATCCCCTTGTTGTTCAGTCACTCAAGAGTCTTCTCCAGCACCACAATTTGAAGGCATCAATTTTTCAGTACTTAGCTTTCTTTATGGTCCAATTCTCTAATCTGTACATGACTACTGGAAAAGCAATAGCTTTGACTATACAGACTTTGTTGGCAAAGTGACGTCTCTTCTTTTCCTTCTGAGAAGGAAGCATCTTTTAATTTTGTGGCTGCAAAATTTGGAACCCAAGAAAACACAATCTGTCACCGCTTCCACTTTCCCCCTCCTATTTGCCATGAAGTGATGGGACTGATCTTAGTGTTTTGAATGCTGAGTTTTCAGCCCGCTTTTTCACTCTCCTCTTTCACCATCAAGAGACTCTTTAGTTTCTTCTCACTTTCTGCCATTAGAATGGTATCATCTGAATATCTGAGGTTGCTGATATTTCTCTTGGAAATCTTGATTCCAAGTTGTGATTCATCCAGCCCAGCATTTCACATGATGTACTCTGCATATAAGTTAAATAAACAGGGTGACAATATGCAGCCTTGACGTACTCCTTTCCCAATTTTGAACCAGTCAGTTCTTCCAGGTAAGGTTCTAACTGCTGCTTCTTGACTAGCATACAGGTTTCTTAGGAGACAGGTAAGGTGGTCTGGTATTCCCAGCTCTTTAAGAATTTCAAATGCCTTTGAAAATCAGCAATTTGTAGTTGACGGTATAATACAATAGAAGGGATAGTATGCCACTCTGAGGTTAGTTTATGAAAGATGATGACTTTTTTCTGCCTCTCTCTCTCTGATCATTCACTCCAAGGAAGACCAGCTCCCGTATCAGGAGCAGTGATACTGAGATGCCCAAATCAAGAATCTAAGCTCTCTTTTCAACAACCAGGTTTGCCTGGAGCCAACCGGCTTTTAAAGCTGAAAATCCCATATCCTGGGAATCCTCCTCATTCCCAGGCAAACTTGCATCATGGGTTATCCTACATGTGAGGGAGTTTGGAAGTGGACTCGCCAGCCCCAGGCAAGCCTTCAGCCCAGCTTATAACCTGACTGCAACCTCACTAGCAATCCTGAGCCAGAACCACCCAGTTAAGCTGCTCCCAGGATTCCTGGTTCTCAGAGCCATGAGGTAGGGAACTGGGTTGCAAAGAGTGGGACATGACTTAGCTGAACAACAACAACATTGATTTAAGCCACAGGGAACCTTTGAAAGGGGTTCAGGTAGCTCATGACCCTCTGAAAAACTGAAGAACCAAGTGCAAGGTGCGCAGAGACAGTCACAGCTAAGACCATGCCACAGAGCCAGTGCGGACGCTGCCCAATACTGCCGACAGGTACCACCAGCCCCTGCAGCTCTTCCGTATCCAGCTGCGGGCCCTCCTGCCCTGGAGAACTGACTCTAGTGCCCCCCGACTCTCACCAGAAAGGAGTCCATGGTCCATGTCTCTGCATGTCACTAGATCCCAGTCCAAAGGAATTGGCTGAGGCTCCATCATGTGTCTGTACCTTACCTTTGAGCTACTATAACAAAATACCACTGGCAGCTTAGAAACCACAGAAAATTATGTCTCACAGTTCTGGAGGCTGGAAGTCCAAGATCAGATTGGGTCTAGTGAGAACCCACTTCCTGCTTCCTGAATGGCTGTGTTCTGTTTGTGTTCTATGGTGGGAAGGTCAGGGGAGCTCTCTGGAGTCTCTTTTCTAAGAGCATGAATCTCATTTATAAGGACTCCACCTTCATGAGCTATGTACCTCCTGAAAGGGTATTTTTGATGTTTCCAGATTCTCTAGTGGGCATGGGGGCGGGCACACCCTGGGTCTCTCCAGGGATCAGAAGGGTGGGGATTTCCCCAGTCACTGGAAGGGAAGTCAGGCTCTAGGCAGCCAGATAAAAGACAGGTCCACATCAACCTCATAAGCAGGAGGGAGGAGCTAAAGAACATGGTTGATGAACACACCTACCTACTCATCTGGCACTCGGGCAGTGTTAGTAGCCACATGGCAGCCAGGGTGATGGGGTGAAAACGTAAGTGAGGTCCCGCGTTTTCCCAGCTGTACAGCATCGTTGGCGGCTGCTGCTGCTGCGTCGCTTCAGTCGTGTCCAACTCTGTGCGACCCCATAGAGGGCAGCCCACCAGGCTCCCCTGTCCCTGGGATTCTCCAGGCAAGAACACTGGAGTGGGTTGCCATTTCCTTCTCCAGTGCATGAAAGTGAAAGTGAAGTCGCTCAATCTGACCCTCAGCGACCCCATGGGCTGCAGCCTTCCAGGCTCCTTCATCCATGGGATTTTCCAGGCAAGAGTACTGGAGTGGGGTGCCATCGCCTTCTCTGATCGCTGGCTGCTACTGATGTTTAAATAATCCAAACCATGGAAAAGCACGGCCTAGATCCGATCCCTCCTCCTGCTCGTCTCCTTCCGTCTCCCCTTCTACACTGTGCTCTGCACACTAGCCTTGGGCCACCCCACACAGCAAGCTTGGCTAGCTTCTGCTTCAGGGCCTTTGCCCAGGCTGTGTCCTCTGCTGAGGGGACTCAACCACTCAACTGTGCATGGGGCTGATTCCTTCCCATTGATCAAGACTCCCATGAGATGCCACATCTCTGAGACCTTCCCTGTCCAAGGTTCTAAAGCTGCTCTTTCACCTTCAACCTGCATCCTAATCATCTTGCCTTGCCGGGCGTGTGGTAGACAGCCCACTGAGGGCAGTGGCTTCTTGTAGAAAAGAGGAGTCTATTTCCTGCCCAAACTCAGCAGGAGGTACGAATGAGGGATCTCTTGTAGG